>JAWJVD010000216.1:0-71706 GCA_038048745.1 Coluber constrictor foxii
CTCCTCCTGCTCTCTCTCTCTCTCTCTCTTTCTTTTCCAAACAGAAAGCAGAGTTCAGTAAATAAAGATAAATGATTCCGCTCCTTCTCAGCAAGCCCTGGAGCTAAACTGAGCAGGCCTCTCATGGTTGGGAGCTGCTTCATTGAGTGTTCAGACAGGCCAGTAATACAACAGATGTACCCGGCCATTCCCTTCTTCCCTGCTGTCCGTTAGATTATGTTCGTTTTGTTGGAGATGCCATTAGAAGTCTCAAGGTCAAAGGAGTCGCGGGAAAGAAAAGAGGCACCCTGGTTTTCCATCCCTGCTGGCGGAGTCAGGCTGACTGAAGGAACTTCGTGATCCTTGCAAAGGTTACCGTGTTCGTTTGGGGAAAGGAATGGGGAGCGTTCCTTGGGGGAACCCCAATCTCGAAAGAGGCGGGGCGCGACAATCCTAAACTCTCCAGGAATTATTGATAGGGAAGATCACGATGGCAGAAAGCTGGCGATAGCTTTGATGTTTGATTCGAAGAGACGGTATAAAAAGGCAGCAGAATTCACACTGGAGCAAATGTACTTACCTCTATAGAAAACTACCTTCCTTCCTTCCTTTCCTTCCTTCCTTCCTTCCTTCCTTCCTTCCTTCCTTTTTTCCTTTTTCCTTTTTCTACCTCCCTCCCTCTCCCTTTCTAAACACCTCTTCCTTCTTTCCTTCCTTCCTCCCCTTCCTTCCTCTCTCTCTTTTCTCTCTCTTTGTCTTTTCTCTCTTTCTCTCTTTTTGCCTCGCTCCCTAAATCCTTCCTTCCTTCCTTCCTTCCTTCCTTCCTTCCTTCCTTCCTTCCTTCCTTCCTTCCTTCCTTTCCTTCCTTCCTTCCTTCCTTCCTTCCTTCCTTCCTTCCTTCCCTTCCTTCCTTCCCATTCATTCATTCCTCTCTTTCTCTTCTGTCTTTTCTCTTTCTCTCTTTCTGCCTCCCTCCCTCCCGTTCCTTCCTTCATTTATTCATTCACATTCATTCATTCCTCTCTCTCTCTCTTCTCTCTTTGTCTTTTTCTCTCTTTCAGCCTCCCTCCCCTCCCTCCCTAAATCCTCCTTCCTTCCTTCCTTCCTTTTTTCTTTTCTACCACCCTCCCTCCCTTCTAAACACCTCTTCCTTCTTTCCTTCCTTCCTTCCTTCCTTCCTTCCTTTTTTTCTTCCTTTTTTTCTTTTTCTACCTCACTCTCTCCCTTTCTAAATGCCTCTTCCTTCTTTCCCTTCCCTTCCTTCCTCCCCTTCCTTCCTCTCTCTTTTTCTCTCTGTCTTTTCTCTCTTTCTCTCTTTTTGCCTCGCTCCCTAAATCCTTCCTTCCTTCCTTCCTTCCTTCCTTCCTTCCTTCCTTCCTTCCTTCCTTCCTTCCTTCACATTTATTCATTCCTCTCTTTCTCTTTCTGTCTTTTCTCTTTCTCTCTTTCTGCCTCCCTCCCTCCCTCCCTCCCTTCCTTCCTTCATTTATTCATTCACATTCATTCATTCCTCTCTCTCTCTCTTTCTCTCTTTGTCTTTTCTCTCTTTCAGCCTCCCTCCCTCCCTCCCTAAATCCATCCTTCCTTCCTTCCTTCCTTCCTTCCTTCCTTCCTTCCTTCCTTCCTTCCTTCCTTCCTTCCTTCCTTCCTTCCTTCCTTCCTTCCTTCCTTCCTTCCTTCCCAGACAATCTGCCATTGAAATAATAGGATGCCATTACACAGTCCCTCTGGAGATAGCTATATGTCTTCATTTCCACGAGATCAGGCAGGGTTCTGTTACCTTGAAAACTATGGACCCGGTAGAGCATAATTTTCTAGGACCTAACAAGACTAGTATTATTACATCCATTGTTAATAGTAAAGGATCCCCTTTTTAATGACTCCATTATATTTATGCCATCAAGTTCCCCCCCGCAATAAAGATTGTGGAGGGGGTGGGGGCATGACAGGAAGATTGTCTGCTGATGCTTCCCTCTCACGCTTCCATTTGTTTCATTATCGCTTGAATTAATGGCACAAGCAATTGATTTTAGCAGGGTTTGTTTTGCTTGGGAATATAAACCATACTTTTTCCAGAACATTTGGGAGCAGGGTGGGTGTGCTTCTATCCACCCAGGCATTATTTTCTCACATGTGCATTCCAGTACAAACAGATGACCCAGTTTTCTGCAACATATGGTACAAATGGGATTCTGGGCTATCAGAAGACTTATTTTCTTCTTGTCTTTTTTCATAGAACAGAGAATAGCCGAGTTGAAGGGGCCTCCCCCGTCCTCCACCGTCTCCTGGAGTTTGCGCAAACTCACATTCAACAAGAAAGCAAGACTTTTAGCAAAAGTGAACAGTTTCATCAGCTGGAGAATCGCTTTGCCTTTAAGAGAATAACAGAGTTAGAAAGGACCTCGGAGGTCTTCTAGTCCACCCCCTTGCTCCAGCAGAAGACCTTATCTCATTTCAGACAATCTCTTTTTTGAAGGCCTCCAGTCTTGGAGTACCCACAATTTCTGAAGGCAAGTTTTTTCACTGGTTTAATTATTCTAACTGTCAGGAAATTTCTCCTTAGTTCTAGGTTGTTTCTCTCCTTGATTAGTTTCCATCCATTGTTTCTCATCTTACTTTCTGGAGCTTTGGTAAATAGTTTGACCCAGGGGTGAAATCCAGCAGGTTCTGACAGGTTCTGGAGAACCAGTAGCGGAAATTTTGAGTAGTTCGGAGAACCGTCAAATACCACCTCTGGTTGCCTCAGAGTGCGGTAGGAATGGAGATTTTGCAATATCCTTCCCCTGGAGTGGGGTGGGAAAGGGATTTTGCAGTATCCCTCCCCTGCCACGCCCACCAAGCCACGCCCACAGAACTGGTAGTAAAAAAAAATTTGGATTTCACCACTGGTTTCACCTCCACCCCGTCATCTTTGTAGTAGCCCCTCAAATATTGGAAGACTGCTATCATGTCTCTCCTAGTCCTTCTTTTCATTAGATGAGACATACTCAATTTCTGTAACCGTTCTTTGTAGGTTTTAGCCTTCATCCTCCTAATCATCTTTGTTGCTCTTCTCTGCACTCTTTCCAAAGTCTCAACATCTCTTTTATGTTGTGTGGCAACCAGAATTGGATGCATTATTCCAAGTGATTTGGGGACTGGAGGTTAAAACATATAAAGAACGGTTGCAGGAAGTGGGTATGTCTAGTTTGATGAAAAGAAGGACCAGGGGAGGCATGATAGCAGTCTTCCAATATCTCAGGGCTGCCACAAAGAAGAGAGAGTCAGGCTATTCTTCAAAGCACCTGAGGGCAGGACAAGAAGTAATGGATGGAAACTAATCAAGGAGAGAAGCAACCTGGAACTAAGGGAGAAATTTCCTGACAGAACAATTAATCAGTGGAAAAACTTTCCTCAGAAGTTGTGAATGCTCCAACATTTGAAGTTTTTAAGAAGAGACTGGATAACTATTTGTCTGAAATGGTGTAGGGTTTCCTGCCTAAGCAGGGGGTTGGACTAGAAGACCTCCAAGGTCCCTTCCAATTCTGTTATTCTGTACTTCTAAGTGTGGTCTAACTAAGGCTTGGGATTGTTGGTCTGTTTTTAATCTTGGGGTTAATCTCTTCTTATTTGAAAATTGACTATATCCAAGGAACTTTTGTGACCTTTTAGCTTTTTGATTGTCTCTATTGAGTGATATGTAGATGCTGTTTATCTCTACGTGTCTGGTGATGGCTGATCTGTCTGAGTCCCAGGCTTTCAGGAATTCTCTAGCATTTTTAGACCGAGCTTGGTCTAGGATGCTCAGAGTTCCCCAGTTGAAACTATGGTTCATTCTGCCCATGTGTTGTAATAATAGATAATAGAATAACAGAGTTGGAAGGGACCTTGGAGGTCTTCTAGTCCAACCCCCTGCTTAGGCAGGAAACCCTACACCACTTCAGACAAATGGTTATCCAACACCTTATTAAAAACTTACAGTGTTGGAGCATTCACAACTTCTAGAGGCAAATTGTTCCGCTGATGAATTGTTCTCACTGTTAGGAAATCTCTCCTTAGTTCTAAGTTGCTTCTCTCCTTGTTTAGTTTCCACCCATTGCTTCTTGTCCTGCCCTCAGGTGCTTTGGAGAATAGCTTGACTCCCTCTTCTTTGTGGCAGCCCCTGAGATATTGGAAGACTGCTATCATGTCTCCCTTAGTCCTTCTTTTCATTAAACTAGACATACCCAGTTCCAGCAACCGTTCTTCATATGTTTTAGCCTCCAGTCCCCTAATCACCTTTGTTGCTCTTCTCTGCGCTCTTTCTGGAGTCTCAACATCTTTTTTACATCATGGCGACCAAAACTAGATGCAGTATTCCAAGTGTGGCCTTACCAAGGCCTTATAAAGGGGTATTAACACTTCACGTAATCTTGATTCTATTCCTCTGTTTATGCAGCCCAGAACTGAGTTGGCTTTTTTGGCAGCTGCTGCACACGGCTGGCTCCTATTTAAATAGTTGTCCACTAGGACTCCAAGATCCCTCTCACAGTTACTACTATTGAGGAAGGTACCACATATACGGTACCTGTGCATTTTGTTTTTCTTGCCTAAATGTAGAACCTTACTTTCTTCACCATTAAATTTCATTTTGTTAGATATCTGTATCTTGAGCCTATTTTATGAGATTAAGGTGTTTTCATCATGTCTTCTGACTGCTATGGCGTTTATAGATGTCCTCTGCTAGTCCTCCACCTGTGTGTCCTACATAGTGACTGTTACGACTCTTACACTATTGAGAAAAGAAAACCTGGTGGTCTGAGCCTGGTGGCTCAGCAGACTAAAGCATTGTGATTAACACCAGCTGTCTGCAATTACTGTTAAGTTCGAATCTCACCAGGCTCAAGGTTGACTCAGCCTTCCATCCTTTCTAAGGTAGGTGAAATGAGGACCCAGTTTGTGGGGGCAATAAGCTGACTTTGTATAAATATACAAAAGTATGAAGGCTATTGCTTAACGCATTGTAAGCTGCCCTGAATCTTCGGAGAAGGGCAGTATATAAATCAATTTTTTTAAAAAAACCACGATTTTGCCTTCATTCTTTTCCATGAGACGTAACACAGATTTGTAGACGTCTCCACGTGAGGATTTTCTCTGGGAAAAGTATAATAATGGAGCGATGTTCCATTTTGCCATTCTCCCACATTTTCATTTGTTCCACTGATGAAGACTAATATGACAATTTGGGAAATGGTGTGCAATTTCAGCTCATTTTTGAGATGCCATTTGCCTTTATTGCAATGGTTTTTTAATTGATAATCCAACCAAAGTTTTTGCATTCCCTGTCTCATGGCGGCTGCTACTAATTCTATTAATTTCCAGCAAAGCGACCAGGCGTTCTGCTGAAATTTGGTATTTTCTTCGTAACACAGTTATCACAACAGACAGCAAAGTGGCGTATGGCAGATTGTTCCTTTTTTAGCGCTTTTATTGAAAATCAAGATACTGGGATTTGCCCGATTATAATAATGAAGCGGATGATTTCCAATCTGTTTAATAAAGAACTTATGGGTAGGAATATTTCTATTAAATTAACCAGCTGGTGAGATGGTACTATTTTTTTTTTTGGTATTCTTTTTTTTTAAGGAATAGCTGGGGAAAGAATATGCATTATTGAAAAAAAAAAGACACTGTTTATAATCATTGATTAGTCTCGCACCTCACCCTGATTTCAGTTTTAGAGCTTTGTCATTCTAGGATAATATTTGGGGAATTTGGGGACTCAAAAAAGAGATCATGGCAGTGAGCCCTGTATCTGAAACAGAGAATAAAGAGAGATGTTGATTAAAAGGGACTGGAGGCTCAAATGTATGAAGAACAATTGCAGGAAATGGGTAGGCCTAATTCAATGAAAAGAAGGACTAAGGGAGACATGATAGCAGTCTTCCAATATTTGAGGGGCTGCCACAGAGAGCAGGGGATCAAGCTGTTTTCCAGGCACCTGAAGGCCAGACAAGGAACAATGGATGGAAACTGAACAAGGAGAGATTCAACCTAGAAATAAGGAGACATTTTCTGACAGTGAGAACAATCAACCAATGGAACAGAAGTTGCCTTCAGAAGTTGTGGGAGCTTCATCACTAGAAGCTTTCAAGAAGAGACTGGACAGCCATCTGTCAGAAATGGTGTTGGGTCCCCTGCTTGGGTGGGGGGTTGGACTAGATGACCTACAAGGTCCCTTACAGCTCTATTCTGATTGACGGACTAAATGAACTACAAGGCCCATTACAACTCTTCTATTCTATTCTATTCCATTCCATTCCATTCCATTCCATTCCATTCCATTCCATTCCATTCCATTCCATTCCATTCCATTCCATTCCATTCCATTCCATTCCATTCCATTCCATTCCATTCTATTCTATTCTATTCTATTCTATTCTATTCTATTCTATTCTATCTTGTCCTGTCCTGTCCTGTCCTGTCCTGTCCTGTCCTGTCCTGTCCTGTCCTGTCCTGTCCTGTCCTGTCCTGTCCTGTCCTATCCTATCCTATCCTATCCTATCCTATCCTATCCTATCCTATCCTATCCTATCCTATCCTGTTTTGTCCTGTCCTGTCTGTCTTGTCCTGTCCTGTCCTGTCCTGTCCTGTCCTGTCCTGTCCTGCACTGCACTACCCTACCCTACCCTACCCTACCCTACCCTACCCTACCCTACCTTACCCTACTCACCTCATCTCACCTCACCTAAAGGCAGGACAAGACACAGTGGATGGAAATTAATCAAGGAGAGAAGCAACCGAGAACTAAGGAGAAGTTTCTTGACAGTGAGAACGATCAATCAACGGAACGGCTTGCCTTCACAAGTTGTGGGTGCTCCATCACAGGTGACTTTTTAAAGAAGAGTGTGGACAACCATTTGGGTCTCCTGCTCGAGCAAGGGCATGGACTAGAAAACCTCTGAGGTCCCTTCCCACCGTGTTATCCTGTTAAAGGCAAAGTAATTCTCCATCTGATGAAAATTTTCACCATTGCTAAAAGTCTTCCTTCTTATTGATCATGAATTTGAGCAAACTCCAGGAGGCGGTGGCGGACAGAGGAATATGGCGTGTGATGATCCATGAAGTCACATAGAGTGAGATGTGATTTTGTAATTAAGAACAGCAACAACTGCCTTCTTATACAGACTTAGTGGCGTGTAACATTCACTTGATTTACTTCTGAGTAGACCCATATAGAATTGCCCCCCTTCCCCCCTCCCCCCAAAAAGTACAAAATGCATAAAACTCAAGTGTTTCCTTTGTAATTTTCTTCCACAGTTATAGTGTGGGAAGATAAATCCTTCTCTTGATTTTTGTCTCCTACTTCTGATTTGGTTAATAATAAAAATAATAACCACCGCCGTATGTTTTGATACAGATTAGATTTAATGGTGAGTTCAAGGACTGAGTTAATTTTATATTCATACTACATAGATCATTTTATTAGGCATTTTTCCCCCTTCTTTGATGTTGAGGTTATTAAAATAAATGAATGTAGGGGTTTATTTAACTGCAGAGTCAGTAGTGTGTTATATAGTTGCTTGTATGCTGTATTTCAACAAGGTAATTTTTTAAAAAATAATCCTTTCTATTCCTCCTCCTCCTCCACCCCCACTCTTCCCCTTTTTATATGTTTCTATGGAGCTTCTCCTTCTCCTCCTTCTCCCCCCCCTCTTTTACATGTTTCTTCTTCTTCTTCTTCTTCTTCTTCTTCTTCTTCTTCTTCTTCTTCTTCTTCTTCTTCTTCTTCTTCTTCTTCTTCTTCTTCTTCTTCTTCTTCTTCTTCTTCTTCTTCTCCTCCTCCTCCTCCTCCTCCTCCTCCTCCTCCTCCTCCTCCTCCTCCTCCTCGCCCCCTAACCTATAAGTACCAGTTGTCTGGAATTAAATATCTTTCCAGCACTGATGATGTTTCCTAGTTGGCATAATGAAACATCTGCAAGAAGACAAAAGATCACCAAATATCCCTCATTTCAACCTTGAGCTACAAATATTCTTCTTTATTGATAAATGTCTTTCTTTTCCCTTTAATTTCCCTTCCTTTTCTGTCATACCCATAGAGCCAGGGCTCAGTGGCTAAGACGCTGAGCTTGTCGATCAGAAGGTCGGTAGTTCAGCGGTTCGAATCCCTAGTGCCGCATAACGGGGTGAGCTCCCGTTACTTGTCCCAGCTTCTGCCAACCTAGCAGTTCGAAAGCACGTAAAAAATGCAAGTAGAAAAATAGGGACCACCTTTGGTGGGAAGGGAACAGTGTTCCGTGCGCCTTTGGTGTTGAGTCATGCTGGCCACATGACCACGGAGATGTCTTCGGACAGAGCTGGCTCTTTGGCTTTGAAATGGAGATGAGCACCACCCCCTAGAGTCAGGGAATGACTAGCACATATGTGCTACCTTTACCTTTACCTATTGAGCCAACTTGGGGAAAAAACATAGTACAAAATTCAGCCTAGCCAGTTTTATTTATTTGTTTGTTTGTTTGTTTAATTTATATACCACCCTTCTCCCTAGCGACTCAGGGCGGTGTACAGCCGAATTAAAACACAGCAATATAAAATTTAAAACAATTTTAAAATATATTAAATATTTTGGCCCACATCAATTAAAATGAAATTACCCCATTAAATATTTAAAATTACGAATTGGCAATTCAAATTAAAACTTTTTTTTAAAAAAAAAAATTAGGCTAGCCCGGCTCGATTAAATAAAAGCGTCTTGAGGGCCCGGTGGAAGGTGCATAAGTCGTAAATCCTCCGTATCTTGGGGGGCAATTCGTTCCAGAGGGCAGGAGCCCCCACAAAGAAGGCTCCCCTCCTGGGGATCGCCAGCTGACATTGCTTGGCCGATGGCACCTGGAGGAGGCCCTCTCTGTGGGAGCAAATTGGTCGGTGGGAGGCTATTGGTAGCAGCAGGCGGTCTTGTAAATATCCAGGTCCTAAACCATGGAGCACTCTAAAGGTGGTAACCAATACCTTCAATTGCACCTGGAGGACCACCGGGAGCCAGTGCAGCTTGCGCAGGAGAGGTGTTACTTGGGAGCGCCATGATGCTCCCATAACCACCCGTGCAGTTGCTCCTAAGAAGCCTCTCAGGAAAAGAGTTTGAGCTTTGCAATTCCATAAGATTTCCCAAATTTCTCTTGCTCCAAATCACTGCATTTTATACCCCTTATTTTACTCAAACACAACAATGCCTTGTTGTTGTTTAAGGGGGAAAAAAATCATACAGTACAATTGTTTCGAGAGAGATCTATCTGGATTAAAAAGAGAAGATTTAAATGGCTATGGTTACAGATTTTATTCATTTTTTTTTCCTGAAAGCTTCTGAATATTTATTATTTGATCTTATGGCTTCGCTTTGTGTTGACATTTTCAAGTTTAAAAAAAAACTGCAATGTTTGACTAAAGGAAAATGGCTGTCTGGAGAAATAGTTCTACAGTTTGGGTTCATTTGCCTAGAGGTACCCTCAAGTGTGCAGTCAGAGAAAATAATGTGTCCTTTGATGCAATACATAACCTGAGGGTGTTGTTGTCCAACACAGGAAGGGAGATTTGAAAAATTAAAAGCCTTCCATGGTACTAGTCACTGCCTGGAAGTGTTGTGGCCTGCCAGACCTGGATGATGAGGAGATTGGGGAGGAACCCAGGCCAGTGATGGAGTCTGGGGAAGGCTCTGATGGATCCTCTTCATCGGACGCAAGAGATAGAGCCAGGGCAGTCTGACATTTCCCAGCCATCAGAGAGGCAGCTGCCTTTGGAGGCTGATATGAGTGAGGAGGAAGAACAGCTGGGGCCTGTTCCAGATGCACCTATGCTCAGAGCAGTTAGGAGAGGAAAACAACAGAGGACAAGGAGTTGATTCAGGAAGCAAAGCACATATCGACGCTGAATGGTCCTTCCCTGGCTGGGGAATAAATAGAAGGAAAGGGGAGGGGTTATTGTAGGAGACAACAGTTCGTATTTCTGAAGATTTTGCACATTGTGTTTCATGCCACAAAAACCGCTTGCCAGAATTTAATTTGCAGCCTCACGGACTCGCAATTATCGCAAGGAACTGATAAGGTTTGTTACTGCAGTTAACTCCTTGCAGGACTCTTGCCTGGACTTTTTGGTGGGTGAATGCAATTAATCCGCAAGAGGTAAATAAAGAGGCGGGGGTTTTTTCGTGGCAAGGAGTCTGTTTCTTGCTTCTGCTAAGGCTGGGTCAGAACAGGAAGACGGTTTTCATCTTCACTTATATCACTCTTTTCTCCTTTCATTGTCTCTTTCAATTTCCCGCCCTTTTCCGTTCTACCGCTCTTCTGGTTCTCACTACTCTTTCATTCCACTTCTTCTTCACTACCCAGTTCACTTACATTAAATTAGTTTTCATAGAAGTCATGTGCATCTCGAAGGTTCTCAAATCTTCACCCTCTTATCCTGCCACATCATCGTCAGTCCCTCTAGGAGCAATCACACGTAAGGAACCCTAAATTTTATTAACTGTTCTGTCAAGAACTGGTATTTCTGTCTTTGCTCGCGAACACGTCGCGGGACCTGCTTTAGTATCACGATTTCTCGACCTTTATAAGAAATCTTCTGATCCCTAGTGCTCTGATATAGTTCTTCTCTTAACGATTTTTTACTGAATCGGACATGTATTTCTCGAGGTAATTTATTCCGCCTGGTATAATTTGTATAGACTCGATAGACCTCATCTATATCACACTGTACCAATTCCTTCTCTCTCCCAAGTGCGCCAGCTACTATTTCCCGGATTATTTCTTCAAGCTGCTCATCCTTCACTTCCGTCACATTCTGAAATTGGAGGTACAGTAGAAGGCAGCGCAATCCATCTCCAGATGAATGATCTCCCCTTCCACCTCTCGATTCACTTGCATTAATCGTGCTTCACATCTGTCCCTTTTATTCTCTGATTTCTCCATTTTTGTTTCTACTCGGTCAAATCTTTGTTCATGGGCCACTAATATTTCTTGAACTTCCTCATATTTTGAGTGGATATGTATAATTTCCTGTTTGATACTTGCCAAGGAAGCCTTGCTCTGTGGGTTTCATATAGAACATAGAATAATAATAGGGTTGGAAGGGAGCTTGAGGTCTTCTAGTCCAACCCCCTTCTTAGACAGGAGACCCTACTAATGTCCCCAATTTGGGTCTAAGCCTGATGGTGAGGCTAATGAAGTATGCCAGACACAAGGTGCAAGTTTTGATTGTCATTTTATTGGAGTAATTCAAGGAAAAGGGCTCCTGGCCAAAATGCCAAGAACCAAGAACAAAGGATTAAGAAAGCTTTATACATTTTCACTAAAGGAGAAGGCGGGACAAGGCGGGATAATAAGAAATGTCATCTACCCTGTTTCCCCGAAAATAAGACCTCCCCAGATAATAAGCCCAATTGGGCTTTTGAGCACATCCCTCCCCCTCATAAGCCCTCCCCAAAAATATTTAAATGCATGTGCAGCCGGTCCCCGCCATTTCCTCTGGTTAGGGTTAGTGAGACAGAGCTAGAAATCAGGTAAGATGGCAAGAGGAGCCCCATCTTGCTCCATGCACCCCAAAATAATAAGACCTCCTCGAAAATAAGGCCAAGCACTTATTTCAGGGTTCAAAAAAATATAAGACAGGGTCTTATTTTGGGGAAAACATGGTAATAAACATTTTAGTAATGATCTAACAATTTGTTCTATTGGTCTCTAGCTGTCCCTATTCCTGAGTTTTGGCTAATAAATGCTTCAGGGGTTATCTAATACACATTCTATTTGCTCCGAGCCATCTGTGCTCCTAACTTCTAGCTGAGATCTGCAAGATGCCTAACTCTTGGTTACTTTTGTCAGTTTTCTAATTACCCAGGATTGTTGCAAGCTTTACATGTGTATATTTCCTGTGAATTAGCAGCCTTTCTTCTTGCCAAACAAACTCCACCCTTACAGGCTTACTGATTGACTTTCAAGGGTGTGCCATGACCTGGCTTAATTTTAGCAGACAGCCCGTCACACATTTCAAAAGTTCTAAGCCCCTGAGCTCACTGTAACAGCATTGCTAAAAAGGCATTAAGGGTTGTTAACCTAATTTTACAAAGCTTCTTCTCCGGTAATATTGTACTGCAACCTAGGGCATACAAAACCTTTGCTAGACCAATTCTCGAATACAGCTTGTCTGCCTGGAATCCACACTGTACATCAGACATTAATACAGTTGAGCAAATCGAGAGGTATTTCACGAGAAGATTTTCCACTCCTCTGCTCACAACAGGATCCCTTATGCCACCAGGCTTGAAATTTTGGGCCTGAACAACCTAGAACTATGCTGCTACGGTCTGACCTAAACTTAGTACACAAAATTGTCTGCTACAATGTCCTACCTGTCAGTGACTCCTTCAGCTTCAACCACAACAATACACGAGCACACAATAGATACAACGTCAAAGTAAACCGCTCCAAATTCAATTGCAGAAAATACGACTTCAGTAACAGAGTGGTCAGCGCCTGGAATGCATTACCTGACTGTTGTTACATCCTCAAACCCCCATAACTTTAACTTTAAACTGTCTACTGTGGACCTGACCCCATTCCTAAGAGATCTGTAAGGGGGCATGCGTGAGGGCACCAGCATGCCTTCCATCCCTGTCCTGCTCTCCTCATTTATTGGTATTCATTTCTTGTGCTTTTACTTATACCTGTTTATACTTGGTATAATGCTCTCTACATGGGGTTCCCCTTGAAGTGCACCCGGAAGCTCCAACTGGTCCAGAATGCGGCTGCGCGAGTAATTATGGGAGCAACATGGTGCTCACATGTAACACCTCTTCTATGCGAGCTGCACTGGCTTCCGGTGGCCTTCCGAGTACGCTTCAAGGTGTTGGTTCTTACCTTTAAAGTGCTCCATGGCTTAGGACCTGAGTACTTACGAGACCACCTGCTGCAACCGATAACCTCCCACCAACCAACAAGCTCTCACAGATTGGGCCTACTCATAGTACCATCATTAAAACAATGTCATCTAGTAGTTCCAAGGGAGAGAGCCTTCTCTGTGGGGGCACCTACGCTTTGGAACAAAATACCACCTGGAATACGAATAATCCCAGATCTTCGCACTTTCCGACGTGCCCTGAAGACCTTTCTATTTCAACAAGCAGGGCTAGCATAAACATCAAAATTCTATGCCAAGGTCTTAGTAGATACACCAAGTTGACTCAATTTATTATTTACTGTTTATAAAATATATTTATATGTATATGAAATCTTAATCTGTTCACCACCCTGAGTCCTTTGGGAGAAGGGCGGTATAGAAATTCAATAAATAAATAAATAAATAAATACTTATATGTTTATATGTTATGTTTAAACTTCTTTTCTCATGCATGCTTGACAAACTAAATAAATAAATCAAATAAATAAATAAATAATGTACAAATGGCTGTCCAATCTCTTCTTAAAAGCCTCCAATGATGGATCACCCACAACTTCTAGAGGCAAGCATTTCTACTAATTCATTGTTCAGTTAAAAGTTTAACTTAGAATGATGTGGATTGTGTGTCTATCTTTACTTGTCTTCTGGCATGTTCTCATCATACGCTACATAAACGAATAGCAGCCTGGATAGCTTAAACTCTCCAAATTCCCTTATCAGAATTGTAGATGCTGAAAGTTTCTGGTCTTGAACTCTGCGCATCTGGAAGAAGGAGGAATCTGCACCATTCAACACTATGGTGTGGGAAGCCCGCACCCCAGAAGAATGAAATATTTTGAGGAATATTTTAAAAAGGCAGAATATTATATTTCCATAAATGAGAAATAGAGAAACATGTTTTTTTAGAGGCAGGAAGCACCCCCAAGTCTTTCTTAATAGCTCATAGCAGATGCCAGCACTTAAGACAGGGGTGGGCAATTGTGGCTCTTTTTTAACCTGTGAACTTCAACTCCCAGAATTCCTGAGACGACTGTCTCAGGAATTCTGGGATTTGAAGTCCACAGATTGTAAAAGAGCCACATTTGCCCACCCCTGACTTAAGAGATAAAGACAGGGGTGAAATTCAGCAGGCTTTGACAGGTTCTGGAGAACTGGTAACGGAAATTTTGAGTAGTTTGAAGAATCAGCAAATACCACCTCTGGCTGGCTCCAGAGTGGGGTGAGAATGGAGATTTTGCAGTATCCTTCCCCTGGAGTGGGGTGGGAATGGAGATTTTGCAGTATCCTTCCCCTGGAGTGGGGTGGGAATGGAGATTTTGCAGTATCCTTCCCCTGCCATGCCCACCAAGCCACACCACACCCATCAAGCCACGCCCACAGAACCAGTAGTAAAAAAAAATTGAATTCCACCCCTGTAGTAAGAGCTTATTGAAAGAAGAAGCCAACTATCTAGATGGCTCTATTCATAAACAAAGCAAATACTGCAGGTGGAAATCCATTCAAGACAGGATATTTCGAAACTACTTGCAGCAAATTTGACAGCTAACAAAAGCAGAGTGATAGGATTAGAAGCAACCCCTTACCCAAGATCCAACACAGGATGAGAGACATTCACTACGATAACAATTGCCCAACACCCTTTTGGAACACAAGCCCTCTTTGTTCCAACAATAAGACGGAGGTTGACCAGATTAGCTCAGACCAGAGGTGAAATCCAGCAGGTTCTGACAGGTTCTTGAGAACCAGTAGCAGAAATTTTGAGTAGTTCAGAGAACCGGCAAATACCACCTCTGGCTGGCCCCAGAGTAGGGTGGGAATGGAGATTTTGCAATATCCTTCCCCTGGAGTGGGGTGGAAATGGAGATTTTGCAGTATTCTTTCCCTGCCTTGCCCACAAGCCACACCACGCCCACCACTGGCTCAGACAAATACCTAGGATTTGCATTTTCCCTTTTGCCTATAGAGCCAGCTATGACCCCTACACGACCCCATAGGAATCTGACAACAGTCAATAGAATACATGGCCTTGCACAGGAACAGGAAGCTCAAATACAAAGCCCGAACAAGGTGTAAAAATAAACAGTCTTTCTTTCCAATCAGCCTCCATGTTGTTTCCAGCGTCTTTCTCCCAGCTTGGAAGTGAACCAGATGGATCTCTCTTCCAACAATGGCTTCCAGTTTCCAATTTCCTCATTCTTAAAAAAAAAACAAAATAAAATGGGGCAGTGGGGGCACAATAATACGTGGTAATTAATTTAGCCAGCCTGCATTTTTTTCTCTTGTGTGCAAATTTTCTTAGGGAGTGCTCATTTCGTTTTAATACGATGCTTAGTGTTCTCCCCAACCCTCACCCCCCAAAAATGGAATTATATTGCTCCCCTGATGGTCTCGACATTCTGTCATATTATTTTTCAGCACGGGAATGCTGGAACTCAAACACAACTGCTAGCAAGAGTTTTTAAACAAGCCTCAGCATCTCAAGGTGAACAGCAGCGCGCGTCTCTGTCAGATATTTTATCTTCCCCCTTTTTCAAGCTGAGAGGTTGGGAAACAAGATCAAGTGTTTGAAATGCAAAAGAGAAATGACTTCCAGCAGAAGCATCTCTTGCTGTTCTCTCTGGGAGACCAGAGTTTAAAATGCTTCTTGCTTCGTGGCAAAACATCAGTCCAAGTCAATACATGTTTATTCGTTGAGCTTTCTTTTGGTTTCTTCTTCTTTTTAATGCTGTCTTCTTTTTTTCCCCTTTTTTCTTTTGTGTGTGTGTGCCACAATGGCAAATAGCACCAGTGGTGGGATTCAGGCAGTTCGCATCACTTCGGGAGAACCGGTTGTTAACTTTCTGAGCAGTTTGGCAAACTGGTTGTTGGAAGAAATCATTAGGGCAGAGAACCGGTTGTTAAATTACTTGAATCCCACCACTGAGTTGGAGTGTTGGTGTAGGAAGTTAGCACCTACCCCTGTCCTAGAAAAATGAAATATTTTTAGGGAATATTAAAGGCAGAATATTATATTTCCCTGGATGAGAAATGGATAAGCATGTTTTGAAGCAACTCCCATCTTCCTGCCCCCACCCTTTGTCAATGGGCCACGAAGGCCTGGGCCAGTCTATTCTACATAACAAAGATCTACCTCCTTCAGGCAGAGCCATAGTAGGAATTGCCAAAGATCCAACAAAGATAGGATTAGCCCTCTACACAATAGCAGCAGAAACTCACCACATGTGACCTGGGAAGCATGTGACCTGGGAAGCACATGTGACCATCAGCCAGCAAGGCTAGGTAAGACCCCCACCCCTTGGGAGTCTGACAACCAATCAGAATACTCTTTCAGGGCCCCAGGAAGTTCAAAGCCAGAGAGAGCGAAAACTCCCTGTATCTCCGCTTCCTTTTCTGTTCAGGAACTCAAGCCATGTGATCCTGTCCACCATTAAACCATCTTTCCAAGCAGTCTCCATGTCTCCAGTGTCTTTGTCCCCACTTGGAGCAGAACCTACAAGGATGTTTCTTCCAACAGTTGGTAAAATGAAATGATAAAAATTATTGAATTTGCAGAGTTGGAAGGGACCTTGAAGGCCTTCAAGTCCATCTCCCTGCTCATGCAGGAGAACTTATACCATGCCAGATAAATGATTGTCCAAGAAACAATGGTTGGAAACTAATCAAAGAGAGAAGCAACCTGGAATTAAGAAGAAACTTCCTAACAGGGAGGACAATTAATCAGTGGAACTGCTTGCCATCAGTGGTTGTGGGGTGCTCCCTCACTGGAGGTTTTTAAGAAGAGATTAGATAGCCACTTATCTGAAATGGGATAGGTTCTCCTGATTGAACAGGGGGCTGGACTAGAAGATCTCCAAAGTCTATTCTATTCTATTCTATTCTATTCTATTCTATTCTATTCTATTCTATTCTATTCTATTCTATTCTATTCTATTCTATTCTATCCTATCCTATCCTATCCTATCCTATCCTATCCTATCCTATCCTATCCTATCCTATCCTGCTCTGCTCTGCTCTGCTCTGCTCTCCTCTGCTCTGCTCTGCTCCATTCATTCCATTCTTCTTGAAAGCCTCCAGTGATGAAACATCCCCAAATTTGGAGGCAAGGCATCCCATTGATTAATTGATCCCTTTCTGGATTGGGACTCCTTACGCATGGTCACTCATGCCCTAGTCACTTCCCGCCTGGACTATTGTAACGCTCTCTACATGGGGCTCCCCTTGAGAAGCACCTGGAGGCTCCAGCTGGCGCAGAGTGTGGCCGCGCGGGTGGTAATTGGAGCGACGTGGTGTTCCCATGTAACACCCCTCCTGCGTGAGCTGCACTGGCTCCCGGTGGTCTTCCGGGTGCATTTCAAGGTTTTGGTTACCACCTTTACAGCGCTCCATGGCTTAGGACCTGGTTATCTACGGGACCGCCTACTACCACAAATAGCCTCCCACCGGCCGGTACACTCTCATAGAGAGGGGCTCCTCTGGGTGCCATCAGCCAAACAATGTTGACTGGCGGCCCCTTGGGGGAGAGCTTTCTCTGTGGGGGCACCTACTATCTGGAATGAGCTCCCCCCAGAGATACGGAGGATCCCGGATCTGCGCGCCTTCCGCTGCGCTCTTAAGACCTTTTTATTTCACCAGGCGGGCCTGGCCTAATCTTTTCCCTCTTTTCTTTTGATATGCAAATTTTAATCCATTTTTAAATGATTGGGGTGTTTTAATCTATCTGGGCCAAATTGTTTAATTCAATTTTAGTCTGTTTTTAAATTTTGTATTTGTGTATTTTTACTGTTTGGCTGTTCACTGCCCTGAGTCCTTCGGGAGTAGGGTGGTATATAAATCAAATAAAGATAAAGATAAAGAAGAAGAATTGTTCTCACTGTTTGTGCAGGAGGTGTAAAAGAATCTGACAATGAGGGTTGTTGCCATCATCATATCGTCATTCATTAACATCGTGAAAATAGTGTAATTACATAATTCAGATGTATGATGCAAATTCTGATGTTTGCATGAGGATGTCACTACCTGTGGGCTGCCATTCCGGCAAACTTACAAGTTGTGCAAAGATTGGATCGCATCATTGGGACCAGTGGTGGGTTCCTCCTGGTTTGGCCCGGTTCTCCCAAGCTGGTAGCGGTGATGATAATAGACAGACAATAGAGATACAGGTATCCCACGCTTAACCAAACAATCTGTTTTCAAAGTTCTAATGATCTCACCCTCTCCCACACCCTTGAGATCAAGTGAGTTCATTGAGCTTTATAGATTGCCATGATTTACGACTATAATTCTGGGCTCAATTATGGCCATACATTGAGAACTACCTGTATGGCTAGAAAGAGACATAGCGTTTCAGTTTCAGTTTATTAGATTTGTATACCGCCCTTCTCCCGAAGGACTCAGGGCGGTGCACAGCCATAATAAAACACAAAATCATACAAAAATTAAAACCAGTTAAAAGAATTAAACAAATTGAGAGCCTGGATAGCTCAGCAGACTAATGCATTGTAATTTAACTCCAGCTGTCTACAATTAGTAAGTTCAAGTCTCACCAGGCTCAAGGTTGACTCAGCCTTCCATCCTTTCTAAGGTAGGTCAATTGAGGACCCAGTTTTGGGGGGCAATAAGCTGATTTTGTAAAATATACAAAAGTAAGAAGGCTATTGCTTAACGCATTGTAAGCCGCCCTGAGTCTCTGGAGAAGGGCGGCATATAAATCAAATTTTTTAAAAAAATTGGCCTTGTCTATTAAAAACCCTAATTTAAAAATCTCATCCAAATTCTTATTCAGCCAGGCCAACCTGTTGAAATAGCAAGGTCTTTAGGGCCCGGCAGAAGGTACGGACGTTGGGAATCGTACGTATCCCAGGGGGTATTTCATTCCAGAGGGTGGGTGCCCCCACAGAGAAGGCTCTCCCCCTGGGGGTCACCAGCCTACATTGTTTAGCCGATGGCACCCTGAGGAGCCCCTCTCTGTGGGACTGTGTTGGTTGGTGGAAGGCTATTGGTGGCAGAAGGTGGTCCTGTAGGTATCTGGACCCTAAGCCATGGAGCACTTTAACCCAACATCTTAAATCGTACCCGGAAGACTACTGGGAGCCAGTGCAGCTCGTACAGGAGAGGTGTCACATGGTGTCATATAGAGACCTATATCTTTTGTGATTTCTATTTTACAAATTCTTCCTTCACGGGAGTCTCCAGCAGAAGAACGGACTCTAATGGCTGCAGTGGCGAGTTGCTCGGGGATTGAAAAGGATCCTCTCATTTGATGAGAAGGCCAGGGCTTTCTAAAGCCAGAACTCTGCGACAGGCTGATGGTGTTAAAATGATAACCTTACAAGCTGGATGAAAAAGTGTTTTTGGATCCAGAATACAGTTTCCATCCGCTCTCTTTTTTTCTCCCGAGGCCTATTTAGAAAGGTCAATTATAGATGAAAGATGCTTGTATTTTGCCAGTTCTGCAGCTCTGCCAAGCCTTCCTCATTTTAAAGCCGGTCTCCTGTTTTCAGATATGATTTCTTGGCCTGGCTTTTCTCCTGGACAGCTTCGCTTTATTTTGGCTTGCTAGAAAGAGGGCCCAGTGCTAAAAGTTGGGCTTGCAAAAGGCCATGTCCGAAGTCAACTCGTTTGCAGAGCAAAACTCCGCTAATTTGCAAACTCTTTCAAAGTCGTTAGAAAGGATGGATCGTTGCAACGACCACTTAAATTCTCACTCTTCGGCTGACATAATTTAAACTGGGCCTTTTCTCTCATTTTTTTCCCCAAGGGACAGTCTACCAATCCTTGAACTGGCAAAACAATAATAGAGTTGGAAGGGACCTTGGAGATCTTCTAGTCCAACCACCTGCTCAAGCAAGAGACCGTATTAATTATTCTCCTTTTCAGGAAATTTCTCCTTAGTTCTAAGTTGCTTCTCTCCTTGATTAGTTTCCATCCATTGTTTCTTGTCTACCCTTAATTGTGTGCCTAGCATATTTACAAATTGCTATAAGAACAATTAAGTGATCTCCAAAAGGAGGAACAAACTTTGAGAAAGATGATAAAATTTGAAACGCTTACCATATTTTTTGCACTATAAGATGCTCCAGACCATAAGATGCACCAAGCTTTTGGGGATTGAAAACAAGAAAAAAAAATCTGCCTCTGCCTCTGCCTCCCATCCATCAGGATTCATCTGGCTAGTTTCCTTGCAGCAAACAGCAAACAGCCTGGTTAGCTTCAGCACATTATTGGAGCCTGAGTTAGCATGAGCAGCTGATTCGTGGTTGGATCAGCCTCCCAGAATACTGCTAATCAGCTGTTCCATGCGATGGGGATTGCCACTGCTCATCGCCGCCTCCGCACATCCCATTTTCGGCCTCCACACGTCCCATTTATGGCCTACGTGCAACCCATTTTTTTACCTCTGTGCACCCCGTTTTTGGCCTCCGTAAGATCTCCAGCACTTATAACGGGCTGAAAATGGGACAACCGGAGGCCGAAAATGGGCCACTCCCCATTTTGGGCCTAGTAGGCCTCCCTGCAGCCTCCTGGGAGCAAAAAATAGGCCACGAGGGGGCAGATTGCACCCCCCGTGCTCTATTTTGGGCCTAGTAGGCCTCCCTGCACTTACTTGGGAGCAAAAATGGGGTGTGTGAAGATTCCTGGAAGGGGCAGGGCGGGGAGGGACAGAGCCAGCCAGCAATTAAATAGCCGGTTCAGCCCCAACCGCCTGAATCCCAACACTGCAGTTGGGACATGAATTTGCATTGCTAAGAAGGCTGGTTGTGAAATGAGTTTCGCCCAATTTTACAACTTCACAAGAATGGCAGCCCCTTGCTGGAAGGGAATATTTTAATTTCTTGTAGTACCTCAAAAGATTTTTTCTCCATTTGCATCTAACCTAGCAATAAGATACTAGCACACTATTTTTCAATCTGACCCAGGGATACAGGAGCCCTAATTTTACATTATTATTATTTTTTTCCAAATTGTGACAGGCATGCAATTCACAATGGTTGAACCTCAGTTGGCTTCTGAAATTCAAGTCTTCAGAACTCCAGCATTGTCATATCTCTATTTTTTATTTTATTTTATTTTTATTTTTTTGCAAATGGTTGCTTCCTTTCTGGTGGAATAGTCCGATGCTATTTGAAATTCTGCACTCAAATATGCTGAATCTTTAGATGATCATAAGGAATTGCATTTTTTTTTTGCATCAGCTGGATGCTGTTGTAATGCCCATGTCTGCTAATGACAGATTTAGACTTAGAATAACTTTATTGTCACTTTGAATGCACACTAATCGGCAGTCATTAAAAATGAAATTTCATTGCATACAGCTCCCAAAGGGTCACCACCTCCAATATACATGACATAACCATGACAAATAAATAAATACAAAATTATGCACGTACCCACGTATATTATATGACACAGAGAAACAACACAGTCTAGTTCAGATGTATACCTGGTGAGAAAAATGAAGTTTACCAGATGGGATGGCACAGGGAACAAAGCTGTTCCAGAATCTGGTAGTCCTGCTAGAAATACTTCAAAACCTCCTCCCAGAGAGGAGTAACAGAAACAGATTGTAAAGTAAGTGTGTGGGGTCTCTAATAATGCTTTGAGCTTTAAGAACATAGCACTTATAAGCGGTATCCTGAATAACGGGAAGCAAGCTTCCTAAAATCTTCTCCGCTGTCCTCACCACTCTCTGTATGGACTTTCTATCTCACGGCTGCCACCCAACCAAACAGGGATGCAGTTTGTTAAAATGCTCTCAGTCATGCCTCTGTAAAAAGTTGCCAGAAGGACAGAAAGAGAAAGATGCTCTCCCCATCCAACGTGGGAAATGCAGGCGCCTACAACTTCCCTTCTTCTCAAAGTAAACATTCACCAGTCCACGTTTTTACAGGATGGTGCTAAAAAAAAAAAAGGAAATGAGAAAGACCTCACTGTATCTTCAGTGTAGCTGGCTTGATTATATGCTGGATTATTACAGTTACAATTACAATTCCCAAAAATCTTGTAACTTTGTCCTCCTTAAGAAAGAGAAGGAGAGAACCAGCCTAGAACTAAGGAGACATTTCCTAAAAGTGAGAACAATTAACCGACGGAAGGACTTGCACCAGAAGTTGTGGGTGCTCGAACACTGGAGTCCCAAAGGTGCTTTTCCAGGAGGCAACTGGACTTTCTTGGTTTTTTTTCTTTCTTTTGAAGACATTTCACTTCTCATCTAAGAAGCTTCTTCAGCTCTGACAGGATAGTGGGGACTGGAAGGATTTATATTCCTTGCAGACAGCTGGACATTTTATTTATTTATTTTTATTTATTTAATTAGATTTATATGCCACCCTTCTCCAGAGACTCAGGGCGGCTTACAATGTGTTAAGCAATAGCCTTCATACTTTTGTATATTTTACAAAGTCAGCTTATTGCCCCCACAAACTGGGTCCTCATTTCACCTACCTTAGAAAGGATGGAAGGCTGAGTCGACCTTGAGCCTGGGGAGATTCGAACTTACTAATTGCAGATAGCTGGGGTTAAATTACAGTGCATTAGTCTGCTGAGCTATCCAGGTTCCTTATTTGCATCCTTTTAGAGAGTCATTGAGGCTGCTTGGAGGTTTCTCTGTGTCTTCGGAGTCAGAAGAAGCTTCTTGGATGAGAAGCAAAACTCTTCAGAATAAAAAACAAGGAACTCCAGTTGCCTCCTGAAAAAGCACTTTTGGGACAACCATGACCTGGATGACTGAGAATCTCTACAGACATTCAACACTGGAGGTTTTTAAGAAGAAGTTAGAATAAAATAACAGAGTTGGAAGGGACCTTGGAGGTCTTCTAGTCCAACCCCCTGCCCAGGCAGGAAACCCTACACCACTTCAGACAAATGGTTATCCAACATCTTCTTAAAAACTTCCAGTGTTGGAGCATTCACAACTTCTGCAGGCAAGTGGTTCCACTGATTAATTGTTCTAACTGTCAGGAAATTTCTTCTTAGTTCTAAGTTGCTTCTCTCCTTGATGAGTTTCCACCCATTGCTTCTTCTCCTGCCTTCAGGTGCTTTGGAGAAGAGCTTGACTCTCTCTTCTTTGGGCCAGTCCCTGAGATATAGGAAGACTGCTATCATGTCTCTCCTAGTCCTTCTCTTCATCAAACTAGACATATCCAGTTCCTGCAACCGTTCTTCATATGTTTTAGCCTCCAGTCCCCTCATCATCTTTGTTGCTCTTCTCTGAAGGTTGTCCAATCATTTCAAGGTCCTTTCCAAGTCTGTTATGTATACTTGGAAAAGAAACTTTTGGGTTTACACACAGTAGGAGGGTGAATCACAAAATAAGATGCGTTAATCTAAAAAGGGACTATCAAACTCCTTCTCATTTTTCATTGTATTTACACACGAAGTAGACTTTTTCCAGTAAGTAAATTCATCAAATTCATTTGGGCTGACTTTTGAATAACCAAGCTTAGGATTGCTCTATACACTTCATCTTTCACTTTGTTAATAGGTATCAGTTCCTGGAGGGGGGGAAAAATGCACATCTTATTGAAATTCCTTTTATATTATAAAAAACCTGAGACAGTTCAGGATTGGCTGGAATGAAAGATGAATAAGTATATCCATTTTTTCTTTCTATAACATTTCTTTTTTCTCCAATTTATCTCTTCCTCTGTAATGTTAACAGAGGGAGATGGGGGCACAGGGCTGCATTGTAAGTAAGTCAAAGCGGCAAACAGCCCCAGTATTCCTTCGAATGTCTACGGAGATTCTCACTCATCAAGGTCATGGTTGTCCCAAAGGTGCATTTTTTCAAGAGGCAACTGGACTTTCTAGGTTTTTCTTTGAAGATGTTTTGCTTCTCATCCGAGAAGCTTCCTCAGCTCTGACTGGATGGTGGGGAATGGAAGGATTTATATTCCTTGCAGACAGCTGGACATTTGTATTCTGTTAGTGAGTCATTAAGGTCACCTGGAGATTTATCTGTGTCATCAGGGACACACAAAAATGGGCCCATTTTTGGCCTCCCAAATCCCCCACGCCTCACGTTTTTGCCCTCCCCAACCCCCAGGAGCACTCTGCAGGGTTAGGGTTTTTCACAAAAAAAGGGATGCGCAGAAGATTTGGGAGGCCAGCCGAATGCTCTTGGGGGCCAGGGAGAGCAAAAACCAGACGCATGGAGGCCAAAAGCTATTTTTTTTTCTTGTTTTTCTCTTCAAAATCTTCGTGCGTCTTATACTCCGGTGTGTCTTATAGTCCGAAAAATATGGTAAGTGCCTACACCCTAATAATCTAAATAAACATAGAAAGAAAGGTCCCAAAGGGACTTTTTCAAAAGACAAGTGAACTTTGTTTTTCTTTGAAGACGGTTTGCTTTTCATCCAAGAAGCTTCTTTAGTTCTGTCTCAAGGGAAGCTTCTTGGATGAGAAGGGAAATGTCTTCGAGGAAAAACAAAGTTCAGTTTAAAACACACACACACACACACACACACACACACTTTTGGGACATTTCTTTCTATGCTTATTTAGATTATTTAGCTGTAGGTACCTAATTACCGTATTTTCCGGCGTATAAGATGACTGGGCGTATAAGATGACCCTCCTCAGAGCCATTTAAGGCTCGTCAGAGCCTTATGGGCTGGTCTGCCTGGTTACAGGAGAACGAGACCCGGCGTATAAGACGACCCCCGACTTTTGAGAAGATTTTTGTGTGTTAGAAAGTAGTCTTATACGCAGGAAAATACAGTATGTTATTCCTGTGACTTTTTTGAATGTGCTGGATGACTGAGAATCTCTGCAGACTTTTAGCTATACAATTTGGGATGAACACCCATTGAACGGTGTGGGAGTAGGAATGGATTTCCAGAGGAAAAAAAATTGCAGACTAGAGGAACCATTTGCACCACTCAGGTGACTCTGAGGACACAGATAAGCCTCCAAGTGGCCTCAACAACCCTCCAAAAGGATGCAAATGACCAGCTGTCTGGAAGGAATAAAAATCCTTCCATTCCCCACCATCCAGTCAGAGCTGAAGAAGCTTCTTGGATGAGAAGCAAAACCTCTTCAAAAGAAAAAAAATAAGAAAGTCTAATTGCCACCTGAAAAAGCACCTTTGGGTTTACCTTGACCTGGTTGACTGAGAATCTCAATCAATGTGTCAGTTGGAAGTTACAAAACACACCTGTAGCAGTAGCAGCTGTTCAACAGTGAGACCAATAACCAAGAGAGGTAGAAAGATCCCTTCTAAGAGATATATCTGAAGAAAGACAGGAGAACCATCTGTCTGAGAAGTTTTAAATTTGGATTCCTGCCCTAAGCAGGAAGGGTGGCCTTGGTGTCCTCCTCATTTCAGTGGAATTACATGAACATGTCAAAGCGCCTCTGTCATCTATAAGGTCATAAATAGGTACGGATATAAGAGAACTGGATTGACCAAAGCTCTGCTTGAAGCAAAGGACAAGAAATAAGTGTGCTGTGGTTCCATTCATGGAAAGCCAGGAGGTTGGTGAGTTGAGTGGACTTCAACGTTAAAAACAAGAAAATTTATTCCATCACCTAGAATCATAGAATAACAAGACTTGAATAAGACTTGAAGGGATCTTCCTTCCTTCCTTCCTTCCTTCCTTCCTTCCTTCCTTCCTTCCTTCCTTCCTTCCTTCCTTCCTTCCTGCTGTTCATGCATCCACGACTTTCCCTGATAAGGTTACGAGGGGAGAGAAACTCTGAACGATACGGATATAAACATTATGCAAAGCATCCCTACAATATCCGAACTTAATACCTTGGTTGGATTCACAGAACATGCAGAGCCTAATTATCAATTAATTTCTGCCTTCCTGAGAAAGCATAAAAAGAAAAGCTTGAGAAAAAAATGAATAGATGGAAAAAGCAAAAGAACAAAGAGCCAATTTGTTCTAGTGGCTATAGCACCATGCTAAAGACCAGGAGACTGCGAGTTCTAATCCTGCCTTAGGCATGAAAGCCAGCTGAGTGACTTTGAGCCAGTCCTTCTCTCTCTCTCAGCCCAATCAACTTCACAGGGCTGTTGTTGCAGGAGAAGAAATATTCAATGATGGGATGGGATGGGATGTGGACCTGAAGGAGTGGAGTGCAATTTCATCAGCATCACAGTTTCCCAGGCAGGAGGTAGCACATTCCAGAGTGGGACCCAAGATAAGAGGCTGTCTAATCCTGAACTGAATGCGGAGAGAGGAAAAGCTTCAAATAGTCACACCCTAGAATCTCTCAGGCTATATCTAGGACAGTGATGGCGAAACTTTTCAGCACCGAGTGCCGAAAAGGTTGGGTGGAAACTGTGTGCTCATCGGGGCCATGCTCTGGAAAATCCAAACTTCCGGGTTCTAACACACATGTGTACCCGATGATCAGCTGGCCATTGCACATGCGCAGGCTTCTTTTTGTCACTGCCGCACACAGAAAGGAATCACACTCCAGAAAAATCAAACTTCCAAGTTTTTGTGCGCATGTGCGCCCGACAATCAGCTCATCGGTGTGCATGTGCAGGCCGGTTTCCAGCACTGCCACATGCGTGAAGGGATCATGCTCCAGAAAAGCTGAACTTCCAGGATCTAGTGCACATGCGCACCCAACAATCAGCTGGCCGGTGTGCAGGCACTCACCGATTTTCAGCACTGCTATGCACCGGAAGGACAGTTGATCATCGTGCACGCATGCACATCAGAAACCCGGAAGACAAACAGGCAGGGCTGTGCGTGCTAGGCGACATGGCTTCATGTGCCACTTTGGGCATGGGTGCCATAGGTTCGCCATCAAGGATCTAGGAAGTTAGAAGGTTATAGCTTTACTCTGGCAAGATTCTGTCCATTAGGTGTGAGCAAATAAAGAATTGGACTCGGTTGGATTTCACGGTGTCGTCTTTGGGCTTGGACCTGACAATAGGAGAGCTCCAGATTGCCAACAGCATGGTCGTTGTTTCTTCCAAGCAAAAAGTGAGACTTCAGCTGTGCTTGATGCAGCCAAGATGGCTTCTAGTATTCCTTGGGTCTGACCAACAGGAAAAGAAATCTATATTTTTCCCTCTCCTAATAGATATTCTGATATGGCTCCTTAGTTCAAATCTCATGTACGCATCGCTTAGGGGAGAGAGACCCTCACTGAGCCCCTCCCCCAAGATGTTCAGACTGCATGTGCTAAATCAGTCATGGCAAGGAGACTTCTGATGCATTGCATATTATATCAATGGGCCCTGGAAGTTTTTAAGAAGATGTTGGATAATCATTTGTCTGAAGTGATATAGGGTTTCCTGCCTAAGCAGGGAGTTCTACTATAATACCTCCAAGGTCCCTTTCAGTTTATTTCAGACAAATAGTTGTCCAGTATCTTCTTAAAAGCCTCCAGTGTTGGAGCATTCACAGCTTCTGGAGGTAAGTTGTTCCCCAGATAAATTGTTCTAATTGTCAGGAAATTTCTCCTTAGTTCTAGGTTGCTTCTCTCCTTGATTAGTTTCCACCCATTGCTTCTTGTCCTGCCCTCAGGTGCTTTGAAGAATAGCTTGACTCCCTCTTCTTTGTGGCAGCCCTGAAATATTAGAACACTGCTATCATGTCACCCCAATCCTTCTTTTCATCAAAATAGACCTACCCAATTCCTGCAACCATTCTTCATATGTTTTAGTCTTCAGTCCCCTAATCAGAATCAGAATCAGAATAACTTTTGAGATCTTCCATCAGTGGTGAAATCTAAATTTTTTTTACTACCGGTTCTGTGGGCATGGCTTGGTGGGTATCGTGTGGCTTGGTGGGTGTGGCAGGGGAAGGATACTACAAAGTCTACATTCCCACCCCACTCCAGGGGAAGGATACTGCAAAATCCCCATTCCCTCCGCACTCCTAGGGGAACGATATTGCAAAATCTCCATTCCCACCCCACTCTGGGGCCAGCCAGACGTGGTATTTGCCACTTCTCCGAACAGCTCAAAATTTCCGCTACCGGTTCTCCAGAACCTGTCAGAACCTGCTGGATTTCACCCCTGTCTTCTAGTCCAACTCAGGCAGGAAATCCTATACCATTTCGGACAAATGATAATCCTCTTTGTTGCTCTTCTCTGCATTCTTTCTAGAGATGTTCCTGAAATCCAAGAGTTTTATGGTCCAGAATTTCCGGATAGGATTTCCAATGATTTCTTGTAGAGGGAATAACTAAATCTTCTTTTCTCTTTGTCCTGAATCTATTCCCAATGTTTCCTTCTGTTTCTCAAGATTCCAGAGTTTGGAGAAATTAACAACAACCCCGTACAGTAGGCTAGGAGATGAAGGGGACTCTGAATCAAAGTAACCCAAAGAGTTTGATAGGGGGAATGTGGACTGAACCCTCCCTCTTCCCCAGAATGAAGCCACCCCTCAATCTGCTCCACCACACTCCATTAACTGTGAAAGCAAACCGCGATGGCTGCAAGAAGCAGATGGGAAGAGCAGAAGGTGAGGGCGAGACCATTACGGCATGCGTAATAAGCACGAATCCCAAATATTATCCTGGGAATTTAGCCCACATGGAGGTAATATTAACCAGTTGTCTAAAATAAAACCATAAAGTTTCAAGGACAATAGTGTAGTTACATGTAGGGATTTGATTAGGATGGACGTCATCAGAACAATTTTTTTCCTTTTCTTTCTTTCTTTCTTTCTTTCTTTCTTTCTTTCTTCCTTCCTTCCTTCCTTCCTTCCTTCCTTCCTTCCTTCCTTCCTTTCCTTCCTTCCTTCCTTCCTTCCTTCCTTCCTTCCTCTTTTTTCCCTCCCTCCCTCCCTCCCTCCCCCTCCCCTCTCCTTCCTTTCCTTTCCTTCCTTTTTCTTTCCACCCTCCCTCTGCCTCTCCTTTCTTTCTTTCTTTCTTTCTTTCTTTCTTTCTTTCTTTCTTTCTTTCTTTCTTTCTTTCTTTCTTTCTTTCCTTCCTTCCTTCCTTCCTTCCTTCCTTCCCTTTCCTTCCCCCTCCCTCCCCTCCCCTCCCTTCCTCTTTTCTTTTTCCCTCCCTCCCTCCCTCTCTCCCTCCCCCTCCCCTCTCCTTCCTTTCCTTTCCTTCCTTCTTCTTTCCACCCTCCCTCTGCCTCTCCTTCCTTCCTTCCTTCCTTCCTTCCTTCCTTCCTTCCTTCCTTCCTTCCTTCCTTTCTTTCTTTCTTTCTTCCTTTCTTTCTTCTTTCCTTCCTTCCTTCCTTCCCTCCCTCCCTCCATTTCTCTCCCCCTTCCTCTCCCCCTTTTTTCTCCCTCCCTCCCTCCTTCCCTCCCCTCCCTTTACTTCCAAAGACTTTTTTGTCTTTCTTATCAACAATTGCTAAGTCTGCAATATTATGGTAGAGGCCTACTTGTTTAAGTTCTAAAATCCCCGACTACTGGGACTTATACAGATTTATTTGTATAATTTAGCACAACAAACATATCAACACACTTTCCTTCTCATATTTTCCCCACAACAATAACCCTGTGAGTTGTTGGGCTGAGAGGAAGAGGGGAGAGAGAGAGAGAGAAAGAGAGAGAGGGAGGGGAAGGGAGAGGGAGGGAGGGAGAGAAAGAGAGAGAGACCCATAGTCATTCAGCCAGCTTTTATTCCTAAATTGGGACTAGAATTCACCATTTTCTGATGATTGGCCTAAAGTCACCTAGCTGACTTTTATGCCTAATGTAGGACTAGAACTCATCATCTCCTGGTGTTTGGCCCCAAGTCACCCAACTGGCTTTCATTTCTAAGGTGGGACTAGAACTCACTGTCTCCTGGTTTCTAGCCTGGGGCCTTAACTGCTAGACCAAACTGGCTCTCTTCTGATCCAACTACATTCAAGCTTCACACAGGAAAGGAAAACCTGAAGATGCAACGAGAGAGCCACAGTGGGAATTTGGTATGTAAGAAGCGCGAACATGGGAAAATTCCAGCAGAGTGGAATATGAAATGAATTGACGACACGTTGATAGCTGAGACTTCAGTGAATTGAAGTAGACACTTTCAGCCAAAAGATAATACAGATTACTACGCAGAGCACATGATACCAGAAGCACAAGAAAACAAAGAAGAAATGGGTCTGTTTTCATAGTCAGGAAGGATATAGGGAAGACCGTACTTGGATATAATAAAATCAATTAGTTTTTGCAGACAGTCCTTTAGTACGATGACTATCAGGGTTTATGCTCCAAGCACTGATGCAGAAGAGGAAGAAAAAGAAGCTAAGGAATTGTATTGCCAAGTTCGAACTGAAATCAGCAGAACATGTGAACGAAGATGTGACTGAAAAGGAAAATGTTCAAGTTTGAAATTCTCAGTCATCCAGGTCAAAGGTGCTTTTTTCAGGAGGCAACTGGATTTTCTTTTCTTTTTTTTTTCCTTTTGAAGTTTCACTTCTCATCTGAGAAGCTTCTTCGGCTCTGACTGGATGGTGGGGGATGGAAGGATTTATATTCCTTGCAGACAGCTGGACATTTGTATTCTGTTAGTGAGTCATTAAAGTCACCTGGAGATTTATCTGTGTCATCAGGGACACACAAAAAAGGGCCCATTTTTGGCCTCCCAAATCCCCCACATGTTTATTTATTTATTTATTTATTTATTAATCAAATTTCTATACCGCCTTTCTCCTTCCGGACTCAGGGCGGTGAACAGCCAATTTAAAACCAATAACAATACAGTGAGTTAAAACGTACTAAAAATCCATATAAATTTAGGCTGAAAATATATCGAATAAAACACTAAAACTCTAAAAATTTAAATAATTTAAAATAAATTAAATTAAATTATTAATATGTTATCCTGAACTGTATAGCTAAAAGGGATGAAATTGGGATAAATAAATTTGGATAAATAAATGAAATTGGGATAAATAAATCAGACTGAAAAACAGCCTGAAAAATGGCCTAAAAGCAGTCCCAAAAACAGCCTGAAAACAGCCTGGAAAATGGCTCAAAATGGCCTATAAATGGCCCAAAAGCTGGCCTGAAAACTGGCCTGAAAATGACCTGAAAATGTCCCCAAAAATGGCTGGGAAATGGTCCAAAAAAACAGCCAAAAAGAGCCCAAAAAACGGCAAAAAACAGACAGGGGCAGGGGCAGCCAGTGGTGGGATTAGCCCCAACCAGCTGAATCCTACCTCTGCCTTTGAGGTGAGTGGGTGGGAGGCGGGGCTGGGTGTGATGAGTGACATCAACCACTGAGTCACATGACCAAGCGGCCATGCTTACCCAGCCAGAAAAGTGGTTGTTAAGTTATTCATGTCCCACCACTGCTATCATGTCACCCCAGTCCTTCTTTTCACTAAACGAGACATACCCAGTTCCTACAACCGCTCATCATATGCTTTAGTCTCCAGGCGCTTAATCACCTTTGTTGCTATTCTCTGCATTTTTTCCCAGTGTCTCAACAACTCTTTTATAATGTGGTGACCAAAACTGTTTGTAGTATTCCAAGCAGTGGTGGGTTCCTGCTGGTTCAGCCTGGTTCTCACGAGCCGGTAGCGGTGACAATATGACATCACCAAACCAGTTCTGCCCCCCTGTGCCCTCCCACCCCCTGCATTATTCTTACCTTTTATTTGGCCCCACCCCCAATCTATTGCTCCTCCTGAGTCCCATCTGATGGCTAGAGGGGAAAAAACTGTTTAAACTCTTGCCACCAGGCTTTAAAGGGCCGCCCAACAGCTGATCAGTGTTAAAAGAAAACAAATGAGTAGATCAGTGCCTGCAAAACTAAATGGGTAGATCAGTACAGCTCTGCAAGCAGTTAAAAGCCTGGTAGATCAGTACCTCTGCTAAATACTAAATAATGGTCACATGACCATCAAGCCACACCCACAAAATAAGCCACGCCCACAGAACCTGTAGTAAAAATTTTAGAACCCACCCCTGATTCCAAGTGTGGTTTTACCAGGGCTTTAGGAGATACTCCCTGTTCACTGTTTACAAGAATCTCTAGTATTGGTAGATGAAGTTAAATGAGCTCTCCAGTTGTTATGTAGTCAGACAGCTACAGGACTTGAGGGAATATCTACAGAAATATGGCAAGCAAGAGAAAAAGGATGTAACCAAGCTTTGCCAGCATACAGTATCTGGAGAATGACACAGTGATCTACAGACTGGAAGACAATAGTCTACATTCTAATACAAAAGTAAGGAGTCTTAAGGAAGTGTGCACGGCATTGTACAATAGCCTTAATTTCAAATGCTATGAAAATAATGTTCAATCAACATTTGTTTTGGTTTAAGTGGAATATTCTTTTGTTTTTATCCTTCCTTCCTTCCTTCCTTCCTTCCTTCCTTCCTTCCTTCCTTCCTTCCTTCCTTCCTTCCTTCCTTCCTTTTTCTTTCTCTCTTTCTCTTTCTTCCTATCTTCCTCCCTCCCTCCTTTCTTTTTCTTTCTTTCTTTCTTTCTTTCTTTCTTTCTTTCTTTCTTTCTTTCTATCTCCCTCCCTCCTTTCTTCTTCCTTCATTCCTCCCTCCTTTCTTTTTCTTTCTTTCTTTCATTCTTTCTGTCTTTCTATATCTCCCTCCTTCTCTCCTTTCTTCTCCCTTCCTGCTTCCTTCCTTCCTCCCTCCCTCCCTCCCTCCTTTCTTTTTCTTTCTTTCTTTCTTTCTTTCTTTCTTTCTTTCTTTCTTTCTTTCTTTCTTTCTTTCTTTCTTTCCTTCTTTTCTTCTATCTCCCTCTCTCCTTTCTCCTTCCTTCCTTCCTTCCTTCCTTCCTTCCTTCCTTCCTTCCTTCCTTCCTTCCTTCCTTCCTTCCTTCCTTCCTTCCTTCCTTTTCTTTCCCATCTCATCCAACTAGTTTATAGCAGTCTTAACTCCCTGACACCCAGTTGCTTATGCAGATGCACAACTAACGGGAAACGGGCCGACGTTAAAATTTCAATATGAAAGATATCTGTTCCTGCAGCACTATAAAACCCATCTGTACCAGTCATTTCCACGAAAGTGTCTCGCCTTCATTTACTTGTTTATCCACTCTTTCCCTCCCTCCCTCCCTCCCTCCCTTTCTTTCTTTTTATAGCAGTTGTAAAACCCCTGTGCTTCTTAAAGCAGCTTTGAGGTGAGATCATTAAAAAATCAAAAGCTCACACAAGCACACAAACACACACACACACACACACACACAACCCAGCAGCCTGGGTGACAGATGGGGGTCAGGCTATGTTAGCTCTCAGCTCTGCAGACCTGGAAGCCTTTGCTGGGTGTGTTCAAGCAGAGAGCAGTGGCCATCTGTCACAGATGCTTTAATATGGATTCATGCGCTCAGTGGCCTAAACAAGCATCTTCTTCCAACTTTAGGATTTTAAGTGCATGGGGTGGGGGTGGGGAGCGGGGGGAGCTGGGGGGAGGACTGGGGGGAGTGATGTTGATAGTAGCCTTCCAGTATTTGAGGGGCTTCCACAAAGAAGAGGAGGAGGTCAACTTATTTACCAAAACACCAGAAGGCAGGACAAGAAACAATGGATGGAGACTGTTCAAGGTGAGAAGCAACCTGGAATTAAGGAGAAACTTCCTAACAGTGAGGATAATTAGCCAGGGGAACTGCTTGCCTCCAGAAGTTGCAGACACTTCGTCAATGGAAGCTTTCAAAAAGAGATTGGAAGCCATCTGTCAGAAATGGCATAGGGTCTTCTGCTTGAGCAGGGGGTTGAACTAGAAGACCTCCAAGGTCCCTTCCAACTCTATTCTATTCTATTCTATTCTATTCTATTCTATTCTATTCTATTCTATTCTATTCTATTCTATTCTATTCTATTCTATTCTATTCTATTCTATTCTATATTCTATTCTATCCCATCCCATCCCATCCCACTCCATCCCATCCCATCCCATCCCACCCCACCCCACTCCACTCCACTCCACTCCACTCCACTCCACTCCACTCCACTCCACTCCACTCCATCCCACTCCATCCCACTCCACTCCACTCCACTCCACTCCACTCCACTCCATTCATCACTGGAGGTTTTAAAGAAATGCCTGAACAGCCACCTATCCGAAATGGTATAGGGTCTCCAACTTGAGCAGAGGATTGGACTAAATGACCTCCAAGGTCCCTTCCAGCTCTATTCCAATCCATTGACTAACAACCAGATGACTGCAAAGAATATTAAATCCTTCCATGTTCCATCATCCAGTCAGAACTGAAGAAACTGAGAAGCAGGGCAACTTGGTCTACCCAACTATGGGACGGAGCATACTGCTTCCGTTTTAACCTCTAGGCCACTGCCTCTCCACACTTTGTTGGCTGTACCAGGGTGAAGATTAATTGTTTTTTTTCTGGTGAGATCAGTCTATCATGGCAACCTGGTCTACCCAACTATGGGACAGAGCATACTGCTTCCGTTTTTGCCTTTCAGCCCCAATCCAGGAGCCTTCGCGGGCAGTCGCTTCTGCGACGTTTCTTTATTTCTTTGTCAATAAATTTAAATTTAACACAAAATAGTTTGTCGCTGAAGCGACTGCTTGCGAAGGCTCCTGGACTGGAGCTGAAAGGCGAAAGCGGAAGCAGTATGCTCCATCCCATAGTTGGGTAGACCAGGTTGCCATGAGAGATTGATCTCACCAGAAAAAACAATTCATCTTCACCCTGGTACAGCCAACAAAGCGTGGAGAGGCAGTGGCCTAGAGGTTAATACATCTGCCTAATATGCAGGCAGCTGGGGTTCGAATCCCAGAAGGGAATGGTTAGCTAAAGTCTCCCTTTATTACTTTGTCAGTAAATTTAAATTTAAAACAATCAAGAAGAGAAGCAGGGCATTAAACAAAGTTCCAGAGATGCAGAATGAGTTGCTAGCTTTTCAATTTTGTTTGTCACAAGGCTTGAATGACCACCACAGCCCCTTTTATCCCCTGTGGGGTGAGGTCCAGTGACTCAGCTTAATCTCTGGCACGCCTCTTCCTCTGCTGCACGCGCTTATCTCTGTGATGCTGTCGGGGGTCCAGCCAGGACTCATCTTCATCACAGTCCAATTGTGGCTGCTCTGAAGTGTCTGGCCCCTGGCCTATCTCTTGGCCTTCGGAGGACACCTGAGGCATTGCCAGAGAGGCCTTGCCAACTCCTCTCCTTCACTTTCAGAGTCTTCTCCCTCTGATAATACAGGCTCGAGGGTCGGAGTCACATCACGGAGACTTCTTCAGACAACGCTGGCTCTTTGGCTTTGAAACAGAGATGAGCACCACCCCCTAGAGTCAGGAATGACTAGCACATATGTGCAAGGGGAATCTTTACCTTTACTTTATAATAATTGAAACATTACGTCAGGAAGATTTGTGTCACACCGATCCTCCATCCCTAGGTATGGAGGTGTATCCTATAAACTTTCTTGATTGACTACTGGAGCTACTTGCCGTGACCAATTGCTTACTGACTGATTGAAATTCCCAGGGGTACTTATGACTGAATTGCTTGCACGTTTTACCCTCTTACCGCCATCAGGCGATATTGTTTCCAAAGAATAGAATGATGGCGCTTGGAAAGAAGATCACAGATCTGCATGTTCTCAACAATACTGTGTTTCCCCCAAAATACAATCTTCTCCTTCCTTCCTTCCTTCCTTCCTTCCTTCCTTCCTTCCTTCCTTCCTTCCTTCCTTCCTTCCTTCCTTCCTTTCTTCCTCCATCAGCGATAACTTGGCTGATGGCACCCTGGGGAGACCCTCTCTGTGGGAGCGAACTGGTTGGTGGGAGGCTACTGGTGGCAGAAGATGGTCTTGAAGATACCCAGGACCAATGCCATGGAGTGCTTTGAAGGTGGTAACCAACACCTTGAATCGCACCTGGAAGACCACTGGGAGCCAGTGCAGCTCATGCAGGAGGGGTGACCTGGGCACAATGAGTTGCGCCCATAACCACCCGTGTGGCTGCATTCTGGATCAGTTGGAGCCTCCAGGCGCTCTTCAAGGGGAGCCCCATGTAGAGAGCATTACAGTAGCCCAGCCGGGAGGTGACAAGGGCATGAGTGACCATGCGCAAGGTGTTCCGATCCAGAAAGGGCTGCAACTGGCGAATCAGGCAAACCTGATAAAAAGCCCCCCGGGCCACGGCCATCATATGCTCTTCTAAAGACAGCCGTGCGTCCAGGAGGATGCCCAGATTGCAAGCCCTCTCTGTGGGGGGCAAAGATTCACCCCCAATAGTCAGCGATGGCACAAGCTGACTATATCAGGGCACCGAAAACCACAGCCACTCGGTCTTGGAGGGATACTGCAAAATCTCCATTCCCAGCCCACTCTGGAGCCAGCCAGAGGTGGCATTTGCCAGTTCTCTGAACTACTCAAAATTTCCGCTATTGGTATTCCAGAATTTGTCAGAACCTTCTGGATTTCAAGCAAGCCATCTATCATGAACTATAAGTCAGTGGTGGGTTTCAAAATTTTTCACTAGTCAAAGGCAGCCTAAAGGCCATATTAGCTGTTGCATCCTATTGCTTACTAGCGATTACTTAATAACCTAGTTCTTTTTATATGCACTATCATCAAGCCACATCTTCTTATTCTTGGATTTATGCATTTGCTACTTTCCTTCCAGATGTTGGACTCCACACCCATGAATCATGGCTGAATGATTCATGGCTATGAATTCAATAGCCATGATGGGCTATTGAAATTAGCCCATCATTCAAGCTGGCTGGTGTCTATCTTATCAGACATTAATTGCAAACATTAAACAACAGCCAAATCAAGGAAGTACCAAAAAGAAAACAACGCTTCCATGACCACGGACAGGGCAAGACATTTGTATATAAATGAGCAAACTCTGCACCCTTCTAGCACTGATGATGTTCCCTAGCTGGGTAATGAAACATCTGCAGAGAGCACCAAATACCCCACGGTTCAACCATGAATTACAAATATTCTCTTCTATTGCTTATTTGTTTCAATGGGTTGATGTCTTGAATGCCCTCTGGACAAGATAAGGTAAAGGTTCTCCACACACATATATGCTAGTCATTCCTGACTCTAGGGGGCGGTGCTCATCTCCGTTTCAAAGCCAAAGAGCCAGCGCTGTCAGAAGACGTCTCCGTGGTCATGTGGCCGGCATGACTAAACACCAAAAGCGCATGGAATGCTGTTACCTTCCCACCAAAGGTGGTCCCTATTTTTCTACTTGCATTTTTTATGGGCTTTCGAACTGCTAGGTTGGCAGAAGCTTCAACAAGTAACGAGAGCTCACTCTGTTACACGGCACTAGGGATTCGAACCGCTGAACTGCCAACCTTTCGATTGACAAGCTCAGCATCTTAGCCACTGAGCCACCATATCCCCATCTGGACAAGGTAGATGGATACAAAAATCAATAGAAGCCTCTTTCAAACAGAACTATTTATTTATTTTTATTTTATTTTTAAAATTTATATACCGCCCTTCTCCCCCAAGGGACTCAGGGCGGTGAACAGTCGAAAATTTAAAATAACATACAGTATAAAAATTAAAATAGCTAAAAATAAATTAAATTAATCGGCCTCCCAATTTAAAACCCCAAGGCTATACAATTAAAAACTAACGCATAAAAACCTATTTAGTCTAGGCCGGCTTGCTGAAATAAAAACATCTTCAGGGTGTTACGGAAAGTGTGGAGATCCGGGATCAGTCGTATTCCGGGAGGTAGCTGATTCCAGAGGGCGGGTGCTCCCACAGAGAAGGCTCTCCCCCTGGGGGCCGCCAGCCGACATTGCTTGACTGACGGCACCCTGAGGAGCCACTCTCTGTGAGAACGTACTGGCCGGTGGGAGGTTATCGGTAGCAGAAGGCGGTCTCGTAAATACCCTGGCCCTAAGCCATGGACTAGCAAGTACAACATTTTCTAGGATTCTCCATTGTAGTTTATTTCCATTACTTTGCCATGCCAGGGAAGTTAAAGAGTTAGGTTGACCTAGAACCAACTGGTAACTATTGCTTGTTAAATTTTAAGTACGTTCACACTTCTGTTAATATCTCCCCAAGGCAGCCATAGTGAAGGCTTTATGATAGGCCAGTTTGTTTTAATTTAATCAATTATTTGATTGATTTTTGCTGTAAAAGGTATGTAATTACTCGCCTAGCATTCTTTAATTGTTAAAAATACGCCAATGAAGCATTTTAAATTTCCCTCAATTTTTTTTCTCTGACCTTGTTGGATAGATTTTTACAACTTTTATTGAAATATGTTTGAAAGCTTTAGATTCCGAGCACAGCTTTCCCAGCTTCTGCAAAACCTAGTCAGGCAGCTGAGAAATTCTTATCTTATTTGCTTTATTTTGGGGGTTAGTTTTTAAAGCAGACCGACCATAGGTATATCTGTTCTGCCCCAGCTACGGACCCCAAAGAACGCAGCACACATGAACTCTATACAAAGCTTATTTTACTCAAATAACTTAGTCTTTATCAATCAAAAGCTGCTAATAAACTGTCTTAACAGCCTACCAGAATTCTAAGATAAGGTAATCATAGTCTTATTAAAGTTGGCAGAAAGCCCAGAAGCAATTTTGCAGAGAATGCAGACGCGAAGGAGAGTGAACTAAAGTTGTTCCCTACAGCTTGCTGCAAGTGGCGTTCCTCCTTAAATAGGCTAAGGGAGTGGCCAATTAGTCCCAAGCCTTACTCTCGAGGAGACCTCCTCCTGAGGAGTCACTCCTGCCTTTTGGCAGCTCTGTGCGCCCGTGCATCGAGAAGAGGCTCCTTCTCTTCGTCCTCTTCACTTATGGGAGCTTCTGGAGGTTCTGAAGGCCCTGGCTGAATCCCTGCCTTTGGTACCACATCTTCTCCAGCCTCCTCACTGTCCGACTCGAGCGACAGCTGCACAGGCTGCTGGCGCAGCACCACACCAGCCTCCTTGTTGTCTGAATCAGCTACAATCTGCACAGGCCACTGGCGGGCAACAACAAGCCAGTAAGGTCGACAAAGCTTTCCTGAAGGCCTCTGCAGCTGATAACAGAGCTCTGGATCGATCCGAAGCTCTGTTACCTGACTGCAGAGGCCTTTAGTTCCTGAAGGCTTGCAATGTCATGTCCTGTGGCTTTTAGGTGTTGGACCAACCTCTTCCCTGGTCCAACACCAGAAATATGAATCTCTTTTTTCTGTGAGACAGAAAAGCGAGACAGTTATTAAGTGAGTTTTTCTCCGTTTTATGACCTATCTTGCCACAGTTGTTAAGCCAACCACGGCAGGTGTTAAATTGGTTGTTAAGTGAATCAGGCTTCCCCATCGACTTTGAAGGCCACAAAAGGGGTTCACATGACCCCCAAGGACATCACAACCATCATAAACATGAGACAGCTGCCAAACACCTGAGTTTTGATCATGCGACCGGGGGGGGGGGGGGGGGGGGGGATACTGAGATAAGTGTGAAAAATGTCACTGTTTTCAAAGCTGTTGTAACTTCACGCAGTCACTAAGTGAACTGTTGTAAGTCAAGGACTACCTGTAAGATCAAGTGAAGACTACACAGCCATCTAAGTTGGATTCCTACGCTGAGCTGAGCTGAGACTTGACGGTGTGGTGAGAAGGAATGAGAAACTTGGAATAAATTAATATACAACATAGTCTACAGTAGTGGCCAAAATTGTGGAAACCTGTTGGGGAAAGTGTATTTTCTAAAACTAGCTAATAACACCACTTTTCTTTGGGATAGTACCATAAAATTATATATCAATGGAAAGATAATTTAATCAAGAATGTAATGTAGTAACTTTTATGAAGGATTTGCTATTAGAATAGCAGTGACAGTATAAAGAAGAAAAGTGAAACACATAGAAAAAATGAGGTATACAAAAATGATCACCACAGAAAAAACGAGATGTACCAAAATGATCACCATGTCAGTTAATTAGTTGGGTAACCTTTAGTATGAATTACGGCCTTACAACATCTTCCCATGGAGTGAACCAAGTCTTTTAGTTCTGCAGCTGTTATCATGTGAAACCAAGATTGAATGATGGCTTCTCTTAACTGGGTTTTATTGCTGGGTCGCTTCTGACTAACAAGTTTCTTTAGTCGGCTCCATAGATTTTCAACTGGGTGAAGGTCTGGGCTACAAAACAGGAAGTAATACAGAAAATATTTTCATGCGCAGAAATGGACAAACTAACTTTACAACTAAAAGATAAGGAGGACTCAAATTATTATATAATATGGAATAAATGGTACCAGTGGACAAATCAGAGGAAGGGGAAAAATGAGTAAAGATGGAATCTAGAAGAAATTAACACAATTAAAACCAGCAATGTCAGATGGATATAGTAGGAATAAATTACTGTGTGTATGTATATATGTATATGTATATAAAAAAATAGAAATTAATCAATATGTGTAGTATATGTAAATTTGTCTTTTGTTTGTTTGTTTTTTTGTTTGACTAAGAAATTTGTATATTTTAAATGTTTTTTAAAGTCTTAATAAAGGTTTGTTTTAAAAATTTTTTAAAAAAGAATTATCTTCAAACTCCCCCCAAAACCATGGTGTTATTAGCCATCAAACCTCAAAAATACACTTTTCCCAAAAGGTTTCCACAATTTTGGCCACTACTGTATGATTGATTTACATAAATATTTCACTTAATGTTAGGCATATGTTTATTTCATGGCCTCCAGAACCCATTCCAACTGTAGAATTCTATGAACCAATTTTGACCTGCCTAAAACATATATAATTGTGAGATTAAACTATATAAATTTTAAACCTTTTTTGGAATATTATGAACAGACAGATAGACAAAGTACTACAAGTGTTTTCTCAGTTATACCATAGAACTAAAATAGGCCTTCGTTCGCGATAGATGTATAAATGATGTATGATATGTTCAACACATTGGAACATGACTCTTACTACGGTTAATGAAACGGTGCACGTGTTACTTATTTTAACAACTGTTAGCATGTCTCTGGGATTCTTATCAATCTGAACTACAAGCAGAAAGAATCATACAACCAGAGTTTTTAAATGTATTAGTAATGGTTAAATTAGCATTTGCTAATGATTTGAGAGTTCAGCATTACCACCAAAAAGAGAATGGCTAATGATGGTTTGGGAGTTAATAAAAGTGGTTTAACAAACTTTACGAGTAAGAGGATCGTGTAAGAAATATGCGGGCACTACTTTCTGCAGGAAGCAGTAATAGAATATCTGATGAAATGAAATTATGCAACTGATTAAGGGAAGTTGGAGGACAACTTCAATTTAAAAAGGCTGCTCTGGAAATACGATACCGTTCACTGAAGACCACACCGTGGTGATTTCTCAATTCTTGGTTTTTTTAATCAGAGCATTTTAGAATTGCTCTACTTCTTGCAATGTTTGATATTGTCAGACCTGCCACAACTTAAACCTCTAAGTAAAACCGGTCCTTGGCTCTGTTCATTGAGAAAGGCACAGTTTTATTAGAGATCAAGTGTAGTGCAGTAATGCAAAGCCGGAACTGAGAATTGCGCACCAAATCCACGAAATTCTACTTTTTGTCAGGGTTCCAAGTAACATACCCATAGCAAACAAAACTGAGGCAGGTGATTTCCTCGAAGAATAGGTTTACTGGATATGTTATATTGGCACAGGCTGGTGAAAACCGACTCTGAATATTCCTGCGGTTTTTACCTAATTAAAATTGAAAGTTTGTCACTTTCTCAAAACAATCAGTCACATGGTCCAATCAGGATACTGCCCTGTTCCTAGGTGACTCCAGTCCTCTCCTTCTGAGCACTTGCCAGAATGTCCTTGGTTCCAAAGAGAAAGCTTGCATGCAAGGGGCAGGGCACATGGGTGAGGGTGCTCGCATTGCATTTGGGGGGTTTTGGCACATGCGCGTGCATTCACGCTCATGGTCTTTGGGCACTTGGCACCAAAAAGTGTTCTCTTCTATTCTAATCCTCCCCAGATTTTCACTTCGGAGAGAAAACAAAATATGGAAAATTCGGAGGAAAGCACCCTGCTCTGTTTAACGAGGATAAAGAGACAAGAAGATTGCAATCATTTTATATTTGAATGCCTCCAACTTTTTCCAAGCACATGGCCGTTTATAATCATTTACTGAAGTATAATAAAATGCCAGTAGTAAAAAAATACTTTCTGTATTTATAAAAAATTTAATAAAATATTCATTAAAAAATAATAATAATAATAATAATAAAAATAGCAGAGTACAAATCCATAAACAAAATGCCCCCCCCCCCCAAACAAGATTCACAGCCAGTAGTGAAATCCAATTTTTTTTACTACCAGTTCTGTGGGCGTGGCTCGGAGGGCGTGGCAGGGGAAGGATACTGCAAAATCCTCATTCCCACCCCACTCTTGTGGGGTGAGAATACTCTTGGTATTTGCCGGTTCTCTGAACTACTCAAAATTTCCGCTAACGGTTTTCCAGAACCTGTCAGAATTCCCATGTAAGATTGAGAGTATCTTGGTGACGTTTTGACAAGGTCTCACTCATCATCTTCAGGCTGGTGTCTTCGGCTTCGTGCTTGTGCGAGCAAAGCATGATCAGAGATGCTGTCTCTCTATAAATACTGGTGGGGAGATGTGGAGTGCTGGCTTTGTGTTTGTAAGCGGGTTGGTTGGCTGTGTTGTTACATCTTGATTAGTAGATGGAGTTGATGTTTGCAGATTAGTCAGCTGTTTCATAACAACCTGTGTGGGCGAGGTCCTAGCTGTGTGTCCATTACCCTTTTGTGTTATAATGACCTGGGTAATGGGTTGTGTGATAGCATCCTGAGCTCTAGTGTTGTGACATCCTGAGTCCTGTGCCGCAACATTCTGGGTAGTTGGCTGTGTTGCAACATCCTGAGCTTTAGTGTTTAGGGTCGGACTACAGCGGCATTGCCAGCTACTGTGCCCTCCTCCGATCCCCCCACAAAGCAAACTAACACATGCCATGGACACATGACAAGACCTCAGACTCGGAGCCAAACCAAAGCCCAGGATGTTGCATCACAGCCTTCTGCCCAAGACAATACATCACAGAATTCAGGATGTTACAAACTAAAGCTCAGGATGTTACAACACAGCCAACTACCCAGGATGTTGCAGCACAGGACTCAGGAAGTTAGGTAGGATAGAAAGAAAATGTTTTAGTAAAAGGTGATATGATTAAAAGTTAGAATAAGTGATACAAATAAGAGAAGGGGGAATGTTAGTGTATACCCTTATATAATAAAACAAAAATAACAATAAGAGACAGAGGTGGCTGGATGGAGTCACTGAAGCAGTTGGCGTGAGCTTCAATGGACTCCAGAGGATGGTAGAGGACAGGAAGGTGTGGAGGAATGTTGTCCATGGGGTCGCCATGGGTCAGACATGACTTCACAACTAACAACAACAACAAAACAATAAGGGAAACACGGAATAATTGAATAATGACAGGTTGCAACTTATTAAATTGTGTATCATTATTTGATTGAATCTAATAATTATGATTAATTTTACTAATTGTATTTATATGAGAAGGTTGGAGTCTGCTAGTTTTCTTAATCCCATTTTTATTTGAGTCTCCTGCCTGGCGGTATCTAGAAGGAAAACAAAGTCTTGAATCTTTATCCTTTCCTTTCAGTCATTAACCCCGAGTTATCACGCTTGTTTTCTTTGGCCAGTGATGGCAAAACTTTTACTCACCAAGTGCCGAACAGATACATGCTTCACGCGCTTTGTGTCTGTGTCCCATCTGCACCTAACACGCAGTTCCTCCATGTGCTGCATGCACAACCACAACATCTGTGCATGCGCACAGCTTTCACACACGCCCCCCACCGTGCACTGCAAGCGCAATTGCACAATCTGTGCATGCGCGTGGTTTTCATGCATGCAATGCACATGCGTGAACATCATCTGTGCATGCATCCGCTGCACACCAGTACTCTTGCATGCATGCGCAAACACATGCCAGCTGGGTCCCCTGAATTGTGAGCATGTGCACCAGAAACCCAAAGACCAGCTGGGTTGCGCACACATGCACAGCTGCAGATGAGTTGGGCGACAGCTTGCGTGCCCAGAAAAATAGCTCTGTGTGCCACTTCCAGCACACCTGCCAGAGGTTCACCATCACGGTCCTAGGCTTTTGAGACTTAGAGTCTGTGGGAACACGTGAAGGGTTTTTTTTGTGTGTGTGATTTATGATTTGTTATTTTCCAGGTTGCTGGGATTTGGATTTTAATTGGTTTTAGCTGTTTTATTGGTTTGGAAAACAGTTGTTGAAAAGCAGTTAAAATCCATAAAATGCGGGAAAGCAAGCAAGCAAGCCAAGGGAAAATCAGATGTTCGGAAAGGTGTTCTCGGTGGCAGTTCTGCACAGGTAGGGCCCCCTCTGCTTTATGGACTTGTTTGTACGCAAGACTGAACAAAAGAGGCTCCAAGTCTTGCATTCGAAAAGCAGTCAGCAATCTCTTTCATGGCTGTGCCTCATGGGAATCTCTCCATCTTCTTCCAGTAACAGTTGCATGTAAATCTGCTTCCCAATTTCAGGAAAGTTCATCTGCGGCTTTCATACAACCGTCCCCATGAAGTTCTCATGATGTTGCATCAAGTGACAAGGAGTCAACTCAGCTTAAACAAGGCTTCTTTTACACTGTATCCTATAGAATAGGATAGGATAGGATAGGATAGGATAGGATAGGATAGGATAGGATAGGATAGGATAGGATAGGATAGGATAGGATAGGATAGGAGATGGAAGGGACCTTGGAGCTCTTCTAGTCCAACCCCCTGCTCAGGCAGAAAACTCTATACCTGTGATGGCAAACCTATGGTACGTGTGCTGCTCTCTTCTGGGTTCTGGCGCTCCGGCACACATGGATGTGCGCGCTCCAGTTTTGGCACTCTGTGCCGAAAAGGTTAAACATCACTGCTTTATACCATTTCTGACAAAGGATTATCCAATCTCTTCTTCAAAACCTCCAGTGTTGGAACATTCACAACTTCTGGAGGCAGGTTGTTCCACTGGTTAATAGTTCTCACTGTCAGGAAATTTCTCCTTAGTTCTAGGTTGCTTCTCTCCTTGATTAGTTTCCACCCATTGCTTCTTGTCCTGCCCTCAGATGCTTTGGAGAATAGCTTAACTCCCTCTTCTTTGTGGCAACCCCTGAGATATTGGACACTGTTATCATGTCTCCCCTAGTCCTTCGTTTCATTAAACTAGACGCACCCAGTTCCTGCAACTGTTCTTCATATGTTTTAGCCTCCAGTCCCCAAATCATCTTTGTTGCTCTTCTCTGCCCTCTTTCTAGAGTCTCCATCAGGGGTGGGTTCTAATTTGTTTTACTACCGGTTCTGTGGGCGTGGCTTATTTTGTGGGTGTGGTTTGATGGTCATGTGACAATTCTTTAGGATTTAGCAGAGATACTGGTCTACCAGGCTTTTAACTGCTTACAGAACTGTACCGGTCTACCCATTTGTTCTTGGTGCACACTGGTCTACCACCACACTGCCTTTTACTGCTGATCAGCTGTAGGGCGGCCCTTTGAAACCTGCAGCAAGAGTTAAAACAGTTTTTTGCCACTCTGCCACCACTTAGAGCATCGGAAACTGCTTCCAGGCAGCTTGGTCTCAATTGCCAATCTACCACCACTGAATGGTTTACAAGGAGCGGATCAGTTCTAGCCTATCAGTTGGGAGGCTTCTTGGCTTCTCAATTTAAAGCTACGTTGTCTTGTTTTTTTCTGTCTCTCACTCTTCTTTGTCGAGTGAGCCCTGATTTTTTCCTTCTAGCCGATCAGCTGGGAGTCGGGAGGCAGCGAATAGATTGGGGGCAGAGGTGGTATTTACCGATTCTCCAAACTACTCAAAATTTCCACCAACGGTTCGCAAGAATGGGGGAGAACTGGTAGCAACCCACCACTGGTCTCCACATCGTTTTTACATTGTGGCAACCAAAACTGGATGCAGTATTCCAACTGTGGCCTTACCAAGGCATTATAAAATGGCATTAACACTTCACATGATCTTGATTCTCTCTCTGTGTTTATGCAACCTAGAACTGGGTTGGCTTTTTTGGCAGCTGCAGCAAAGTGTTGACTCATATTTAAGTGATTGTCCACTAGGACTTCTGCTATTGGGCCAAGTACCACCTATACTATACCTGTGCATTTGTTTTTTTTTCTTGCACTCAATTTTTCCATCATTGGATTTCATTCCGAATTTCATTCTGTCCGTTTCTTCCAATATATGTTGCAAGGAAAAAACAAACAAACTCAAAAGCCTCACTCAGAGAAATACCAAAAAAAAAAAAAGGAAAAAAAAAGCATCTTGGCATCCAGGTAAGGGGAAAACCAGAGGCCCCTTCAACAGATATCAAATCTCCTCTCTCACGACTGTGTTTCATGAATCTGGCGGAGAAGAACTCTGATCCATGACAGCTTATGCCGCTATAAATTAAGATGCTGCCAGCCTCTTTGCTGTTTTTAATTCTTTAATTAACTCCAGTTCTTTGCCACACCAGCAAGTCTCTACTGGGATGTTAGTATGCTTGGATACACACTGGGGGGGGAATGACTATATTTTGACGTCTATTTCTTTGGGGACGTTAAAAAACAAAACAAAACAAAAAAAACCCCCACAAAGACAATGAGAAAAAGAAGAAAAGAAAAGGAAGAAAAGGAGGGGAAGGGTTGATTTAATCCTTGCCAAGAATTCAGAAGCACGCACTTCTGTCATTTCCCTAATGAATCTCTTCCCCTACCCCTCCACCCCTCACCCCACGGGGGCATTGCTTAAATTTCTTTACATTAAAAAAAAAAAAGTCCACCGAGACTCCAAATTTCACGTCATTTTTTTTTTTTTAGCGGAGGCATAATTTCCCCCTTTTATCAAATGCTCAGTGCTGTAATGTGATAAGGGCCCCATGCAAGCTATAAAACTAATTTATCATCTGCAAGGTGTGCAAAGAAAATGAAAGCTGCCTCGTCTGTTTGACATATGAGGTCATTTTTGCCGCTAGCTCTTTCTAATGTCGAGCCATTTTTATCAGCTATTTATATACATTAATTGCAGGCACCCATATGCTTGTTGCTGTATTTAATAACGCGAGGCGTTGCATATGCATTCCTTAAAGATTTCGGCAAGCCGCCTGCAGATTTTATTCCGTCGTCGTCGTCGTTTTCCTATTAAAGCCCATTAGTCAGCAAGACAGGGTTAGGAATCAAGCAACGTAAGAACAGTTGTGGTGGATTAGGTCAAAACTTGCCCCCACACACACACACACGTGTAAACAACTAGATGCCTCTGAGAAGAACACGTTAACAGAGTTGGAAGTATTAGGAATAAGACGATTACCTAACTTGTGGTTGGCAATATATAAAGCATCAATGTTGGGTTAGATTACTGCAACACCCTCTACATGGGGCTGCCCTTGGGGTGCACCCTGAGGCTCCAGCTGGTCCAAAATGCAGCCGCGCAGGTTGTTACGGGAGCGTCCCGTTACTCCCGTGTTACAACTCTCCTGTGTGAGCTGTACTGGCTGCCAGGGGCCTTCCGGATCCGCTTCAAGGTGCTGGTACTTACCTATAAAGCCCTTCATGGCATGGGCCCGAGGTACTTGCAGGACCATCTCCTACCGGCCTCCCACCGCCCAGTGCGTTCTCATAGAGCTGCCTTCCTCCGGGTGCCGTCAGCCAGACAATGTCGACTGGCGACCCCCAGGATGAGGGCGTTCTCTGTGGCCATACCGACCCTCTGGAATGGGTTACCCACTGAGCTCCGGATGGCTCCCGATTTCTGCATTTTCCGCGCTGGTCTGAAGACAAGGCTTTTTCACCAAATACCCTGACCGACTATGAGGCTTTTAACTTTGGGGATTTTAAATTTGGATTGGTTTTTAGTATTTTAATGTAGTGGTTTTTGCTGTGTGAGCCGCCCTGAGGCCCACGGGAGAAGGGAGGCATATAAATTTTAATAAATAAATAAATAAATAATAAATAAATATATGTTTGCATTGTATTGTATTGTACTGTATAGGTTTAAGACTGCTATATTGCATCATACTGTGTCCTGATTGGTTAGCTTTGTTGCCAATGTCCTTAAGAGGGAGCCAGAAACATGATTTGCTCTCTTTGTTGTTCTTGTTCTCTGAAATCTCTATCCGACTTACTGTATTACTGTTTGCAACTCCAGAAGAACTATTTACTTTGTATGATTACTACGACTGGTATGAAGACTTTGTTTATTGGACCGTGCTTTATTTTTCCTGAATGTAAAAGGTAAACACGACTCGGTGTATCTGTGTGGTGACTGTGCTTATTCATAACTACTCTCAACCGCTTCCATGTGCACACCCTAGCTACTCAAGGGTTATTCCTTAACAGGAAGGGACCCTGTAGGTCATCTAGTCCAAAACCCCCTCCCCCTGCCACCCAAGCAGGAGACCCTACACCAAATTGTTCACAAGGAGGAGACTGAGACATAGTTCTTCTTCTGGTATTTGTGAGATCTGTCCCCAGCGAGAAGATCACTTGGAGTCTTCAAGATCAATAGAATAGAATAACAGAGTTGGAAGGAACCTTGGAGGTCTTCTAATCCAACCCCCTGCTTAGGCAAGATACCCTACACCACTTCAGACAAATGAGTTTCTAATCTCTTCTTTAAAAATGTTGGAGCATTCATGATCTCTGGAGGCAAGTTGTTCCACTGATTAATTGTTCTCACTGTCGGGAAATTTCTCCTTAGTTCTAAGTTGCTTCTCTTCTTGGTTAGTTTCCACCCATTGCTTCTTGTCCTGCCCTCAGATGCTTTGGAGAATAGCTTGACTCTCTCTTCTTTGTGGCAACCCCTGAGATATTGGAAGATTGCTATCATGTCTCCCCTAGTCCTTCTTTTCATTAAACTAGACACACCCAGTTCCTGCAACCGTTCTTCATTTTAGCCTCCAGTCCCCTAATCATCTTTGTTGCTCTTCTTTGCACTCTTTCCAGAGTCTCAACATCTTTTGATGTTGGCTCAACATCTTTTGATGTTGGCTCAACATCTTTTGATGTTGGCTCAACATCTTTTGATGTTGGTTGCCACGATCTCTTACATTGTGGCAACCAAAACTGAATGCAGTATTCCAAGTGTGGCCTTACCAAGGCCTTATAAAGTAGTATTAACCCTTCACGTGATCCTGATTCTATCCCTCTGTTTATGCAGCCTAGAACTGTGTTGTCTTTTTTGGCAGCTGCAGCATACGGCTGGCTCATATTATATATAGACCAGTGGTGGGATTCAGCCAGTTCGCACCACTTCGGGAGAACCGGTTGTTAACTTTCTGAGCAGTTTGGTGAATTGGTTATTGGAAGAAATAATTAGGGCAGAGAACCGGTTGTTAAATTGTTGGAATTCCACCACTGATATAGATCTGCTCACAATGAATTCAGAGGTCCTTGGTGATCTCTGAGCTTGGCTGCTTTCTTGCAGATGTTTCATTACCCAAAGTAGTAATGTCTTCAGTGCTAGCACTCCCACTAACACTGACAGAGCAAGCCACTTGTATAAAAAACCCTACTCCCTTCTAGCACTGATGATGCTTAGTAAGACCACACTTGGAATACTGCATCCAGTTCTGGTCACCACAATATATATTTAAAAATGTATGTTGAGACTCTGGAAGGAGGGCAGAGAAGAGCAACAAAGATGATTAGGGACCTGGAGGCTAAAACATATGAAGAACGGTTGCAGGAACTGGGTATGTCTAGTTTAATGAAGAGAAGGACTACGGGAGACATGATAGCAGTCTTCCAATATCTCAGGGGCTGCCACAAAGAAGAAGGAGTCAAGCTATTCTCCAAAGCATCAAAAGGCAAGAGAACATAGATAGTATTTAGATTTATATACCGCTACACAGTGCTTCACAGCCCTTTCTAAGCGGTTTACAGAGTCAGCCTATGGCTCCTAGCAATCTGGGTCTTCGTTTTACCTACCTCAGAAGGATGGAAGGCTGAGTCAACCTTGAGCCTGGTGAGATTTGAACTGCCAAATTGCAGGCATCAGAATTAGCCTGCAGCACTGCACTCTAACCACTGCGCCACCACGGTTCTTGATGAGAAATAGTGGATGGAGACTAACTAAGAAGAGGAGCAATCTAGAACTAAGGAGAAATTTCCTAACGGTGAGAGCAATCAACCCATGGAACAACTTGCATTCAGAAGTTGTGGGTGCTCCATCACTGGAGGCTTTTAAAAAAAGACTGGACAACTATTTATTTGAAATGGTTTAAGAATCTCCTGTTCAAGCAAGTAGACTTTCAAGGTCCCATCCAGCTCTATTGTTCAACATTGAGTTACAAATATTCTCCTTTATTAACGCTCTTTCAAAGGTCTCTAAGTTACTGGCCATCATCTTGACTTGTGCGGATGAAGCTCAGTTACGCACACAGATGAAAAAGTGCTTCCATCGAGCGTCAGTGGACAGTCCCTGGTTGTGGTGCTTGGGGAGGGGAAGAAAACCAGCTTCCCTCCCACCTTCTCCAGCCACCGCATCTATTTATTAATTATTTATTTATTTGTCAACTAGTACAAGGAAACAAGTAACAGTATAGACATAGATACAGACACATGAAAAAAATTGGCACAAATAAAAGGATATAAATAGACAAAACATAGCCATAAACACATAGAATGATTACGTATAGATGGGGACAGTAGGACAGGGATGGTAGGCACGCTGGTGCGCTTATGCACCCCCCCTTAGGGACCTCTTAAGAAACGTGAAAGGTCCATGGTAGACAGTTTAAGGTGAAAGGTATGGAGGTTAGAGAGATAACAACAGGACCAGGTAGAGTGCTCCAGACATTTACTACTCTATTGCAGAAATCATATTTCCTACAATCAAGATTAGAGCAGGTTCCATTGAGTTGGAATCTATTGATAGCCCTTGTGTTAGTTAGTTATGAATGCTAACATGCTTGTGAAGAAGGCACAGAAGAGGCTGTACTTCCTGAGAATGCTCAGGAAGATAAATCTATCTCAGCATCTACTTCTGTCCTACTATCGCAGCACCATTAAGAGTGTCCTGACATACGGCATTCTTGCATGGTATGGGAGTAGCTCTGCAGCGGACAAAAAAACTCTACAGAAAATCATTAAAACTGTCCAGAATATCATCGGACTCCAGCTACCAGCCCTGGATGACATCTTAAAATCTCGCTGTTTCAGAAAGTTGCATAACATTCTCAGAGACTCTTTCTGTCCTGCTTACAATCTTTTTGGATTGTTGCCTTCTGGCAGAAGATACAGAACAATTAAAACTCGGACCATATGTTTTCTGAATAGTTTTTATCCCAGAGCTATAATTGCACTCAACAACGAACTAAAGGGCCATCATCAATGAGCTGTTGGACAGCATTACTTGGTCTGTTGTGTGGATGTTTGGGTGGTTTAGGGGTGGGGAATCGTGGTGGGTGGGAGTGTGTTTGGGGATTATTATGTCTGTTGGATCTGGTCTTTGGGGATTAAGTGAATTTCGTTGTATGAGTATACAATACAGTATACCCATACAACGAAATTCACTTAATACTGTGTACACACGTACAATGACAATAAAGTTATTTATTTGTTATTATGGTTGAAATAACTGTAATCACCTGGTTATGGCTATAATATGCTCATAATATGTTAATATAATATATGTAATATAAATATAATTAAATAAATAAGTTAATTAATGTCAGGTGTGAAAGCTCAGGTCCATATATGAAGATCCAAGTAAAGTCATTTATTGCTAATCACTCTGGGAAAGCATTTGCTTTCAGGGGGAGTCTGAAACCCCCACAAAGTAAGCCCCTTGGTGGCGGATTGGGGGGCCCTACCCATTATGGCTTTACACTGTATTGGCAGGTTGGAGAGAATCAAATATCTCCCGTGGACCAACAGGCCTGATGAGTGGAAGCTGACTCATCCGTATCGACTGAAGGCAGAGTCCATATTGGTCAGAATGGCTTCAGAAGAATAGTACAAAGTTTGGTGGCAGCCACTTAAGCACCATGTGCACAGCGGTGTTGAAAGCAAACGGAAGACTACTACACTATATATTTCCCAGGAAAATCATCATAATGAAGAGAAGAGAAGAGAAGAGAAGAGAAGAGAAGAGAAGAGAAGAGAAGAGAAGAGAAGAGAAGAGAAGAGAAGAGAAGAGAAGAGAAGAGAAGAGAAGAGAAGAGAATTCTTTATTGGCCAAGTGGGATTGGACACACAGAGAATTTGTCTTTGGTGCATATGCTCTTAGTGTACATAAAAGAAAAGATATGTTCATCAAGAATCATAAGGTACAACACTTAATGATAGTCATAGGGTACAAATAAGCAATCAAATCATACTAGGAAACAGTCAATATAAATCTTAAGGATATAAGCAACAAGATTACAGTCATACAGTCATAAGTGGGAGGAGATGTGTGATAGGAATGATGAGAAGATTAATAGTAGTGCAGACTTAGTGAATAGTTTCACAGTGTTGAGGGAATTATTTGTTTAGCAGAGTGATGGCATTTGGGAAAAAACTGTCCTTGTGTCTAGTTGTTCTGATATGCAATGCTCTATAGAATCATTTTGATGGTAGGAGTTGAAACAGTTTATGTCCAGGATGCGAAGGGTCTGTAAATATTTAACAGCCCTCTTTTTGACTCATGCAGTATACAGGTCCTCAGTGGAAGGCAGGTTGGTAGCCATTGTTTTTTTCTGCAGTTCTAATGATCCTCTGAAGTCTGTGTCTGTCTTGTTGGGTTGCAGAACCAAACCAGACAGTTATAGAGGTGCAGATGACAGGCTCAATGGAGGCAAAACCTAATAACGGCCCCGAATACGGGCCTCCCCTTAAATGCAGCAGGGGTGCTAAGAATCTCCCGGTCTGCTAGAAGCATGAAAAATAGGATCGCCAACATGATTGCCAACATCCGATGATGGATATGGGCACAAGAAGAAGATTGCTAAACAGCCTATGTACAGGAATCTTCTCAACAAATGGTTAGTGCCTGCTTAGAGTGCTGTGAGGGTCAAGACGCATTGTAAGCCGCCCTGAGTCTCCGGAGAAGGGCGGCATATAAATCAAATTTTAAAAAAAGAGAGAGAGAGAAGTTAAAGGGTGGCTGGATCGGTCTGCTTGTGGCTACTTAGGGATGCTAGGCTGATCCCTCTTTTAACTCTGCCTCTAGCTTCTCTCACTTCTTTCCCCATAGTGAATTGAAAATAATATCCTGTCTAAGTTTTTAGCAGCACTCATGGTGCATAAAAGTGCTTGTCTTCCTAAGATCCTTTCAGAAGGAAGATATGATAATAAAGAAAAGATTAAAAATGGAGCTTTGTCTAGAATCATGTCCTGCGTACAGATACTACGAACATTTCCCAGTTAATACCAAAACTACTGATCACTGAATCGGAAAACACATTACATTATGAAAGAGTTGCAAACAAGAAGTAGGGGGCAAGGGGAAAGACAGGAATATCCACATCATAAATGCACAAGTGCTGTTTTATATCTGTGGTTTTTCAATATCAATAGAGTCTCTGTCATAATTAAATAACGCCACCCAGAGTGATAAATACTTCTATTGATAGCAACTCAAAATACTTGATGTTTTGTCTGGAGGCTAAAACATATGAAGAACGGTTAGAGGAATTGGGTATGTCTAGTCTAATGAAAAGAAGGATTAGGGATGATGTGATATCCAGTGCTTCAATATTTATACCAAGGAAATGGGGCTCAACCAACAAGTCCAAAGCACCAGAAGGCAGGACAAGAAACAACGCATGGAACTAATCAAGAAGTGAAGCAACCTAGAATTAAGGAGAAGTGTCTCAACAGTTAGAACAATAAATCAACAGAATGATTTCCCTTCAGAAATTGTAGGTGATCCAACACTGGAAGTTTTTTTATGAAGAGAGTCTATAACCAATTGTCTAAAATTAGGATTTCCTGCCTGAGCGGGGAGTTGAATTAGAAAACCGCCAAGGTCCCTTCTAACTCTGTTATTCTGTTTCTTGATTTTTCTACTTCTATCATCTGGGAGGAATGTATATATAAAGGTTAATGGTTTCTTCTGTCTTGAGAACTTTATAATGCTGAGAACGGTGGAAGGAAAGAGAAGAAGAGGATACGAGGAGCAAAAAGAATGAACTCACAGTAGTGTCATCTAGAATTAAGGAGAATTCTAGACACTGAGTCAGAATCCTGACACTGAGAACAAAAAGCAACAACAACAGTGGAATGGCTTGCTGTCAGAAGTTGTGGGTGCTCCATCGTTGGAGGCTTTTAAGAAGAGATTGGATAGTCATCTTTATGAATTGGTATAGGGCAGTGATGGCTAACCTTTTTGCCACCGCGTGCCAAAAGCGGGGGAGCGTGGTAGGGTCACACGCACACGTGCCCACATCCATAATTCTATGTGCCCCGCCCCCTCCTCCGTGCTCACCCCGCTTTTGGCATGTGATGGCACAGTGGGTCCAGTAGGCCTGTTTTTTGCTCTTCCCAGGCTCCAGAGCCTTTCTAGGAGCCTGGGGAGGGCAAAAATGTCCTTCCCCCCCTCTGGAGGCCAGAAACAGTGTATTTCCTGACTTCTGGTGGGCCCAGAAGGCCTGAAAATCAGCTGGCTGGTGCAGGCATGCGTGCCGGAGCTGAGCTCGTGTGCCCATCGATATGGCTCCGCGTGCCACCTGTGGCACCCGTGCCATAGGTTCGCCATCATGGGTATAGAGTAAATTGAGCAGGGGATTGCATGAGAAGACATCCAAGGTTCCTTCTGTTATTTTCCTGGGGTTTTCTTATGACTCTGTTTTCAGCGTCAGCAACTTTAAGATGTCTGGATTTCAGCTCTCAGAAGTCCCCAATCCTAGCTGGCTGGGGAATTCAGAGAATTGAAGTCCATGCATCTAAAGCTCTTAAGGTTGAGATACACTGCTAATAAACTATTATACGGATGAACATAAGAAACAGAAAGTAGAAAATAATGTAGAATTAATTGAAAGGACGTATCTATTGACTTATTTTGGCGATGATATTGATGTTTACCTGTACTATTTCTTTATAAGATTTTTTTAAACAAAAGAATGGGATGGGATGGGATGGGATGGGATGGGATGGGATGGGGTGGGATGAGTGGTGGATTTCAATTTTTTTTACTACCGGTCCTGTGGGTGTGGCTTGGTGGGCGTGGCATGGCTTGGTGGGAATGGCGTGGTTTGGAGGGCATGACTTGGTGGGCGTTGCAGGGGAAGGATACTATAAAATCTCCATTCCCACCCTGCTGTAGGGGAAGGTTACTGCAAAATCCCCATTTCACCCTGATCAGCTGGGACTGGGGAGGCAGAGAATAGATGGGCGGCGGGGCCAGGCAGAGGTGGTGTTTACCGGTTCTCCGAACTACTCAAAATTTCTGCTATGGGTTCTCCAAAACTGGTCAGAACCTGCTGAATCCCATCTCTAGATGGGATGGGAAAGGGAATGGGAATGGGAATGGGAAAGGGAAAGGGAAAGGGAAAGGGAAAGGGAAAGGGAAAGGGAAAGGGAAAGGGACAGATAACATAAGATAGCATAGCATAAGAAACATGGAATGGAATGGACTGAACTAGAGTAAATTGCAATGCAATGCAATGCAATTCAATGCAATGCAATGCAGCACGACAGAAAATAGAATCATAAGGCTGGAAGGAACCTCAGAGGTCTTCTAGTCCAACCCTCTTCCCAAAGCAGAAGACTGTATACCATCCTGGCCAAACGGTTATCCCATCTTTTCTTGAAAAGTTCCAACCATGGAGCACACATCGCTTTGCAATGGACTCCCCATCCATATTCTAACCAAAGCCTTTCCCTGCTTAGTTTTTTAAGAATCTCCAAGTTTGGCTACTTGGCTACATCTGCTTGTATGAGTCTTTTTTTTTAAAAAAAAAAGAATCTTGGTTAAAAAGAAGGCAGAAAAGAGGAAATGGATGGCTTTGCAAAGAGACAAAGACGGAGAGGGATTTGCAGGGTTTATGCTCAAGTGTGGGGATCTTTTTGCTTTGTTTTGCAAGATTCCTGAGCTGCAGCTGCCATCTAGTGGGCCAGCCCGGCAACTCTCTGCAAAACTCTGGGCTTTCTTTCCCAAAAGAGGATGAGGTAACCGTTTTCGAATAAATGTGTTAACTTAGCAATGTTGCATGGTGAATTAGGAATTCAAAGAGGCCTCTTCCCCCATTCTGGGAGGTGGAGGTTACTATACGTAGAAAGTTAGCAGCCAACCCTCTCCTAGAAGAATGAAACATTCTAGGAAATATTAAAAAGGCAGAATATTGTATTTCCCCGGATGAGAAAGGGAGAAACATGTTTTTAAAGACAAAGAGCAGCTCCCTGCCCCAGCAGATATTTAGTGCACATTGAGCAGAACTGGGCCAGTCTTTCTACAAGACAAAAGACCTTCAACTCCAGGATGATGGGATTAAGACACGGCCCTCCAGGACATAATAGGACTATCTATCAGCAGAGCTCACCACATGGCACAACCACCTGGGAACATTGCATGCCCCTCCATGTTTCAACCAAACCTGGGAGCTCAGACAAAGTTAGCTATGACCCATAGCTATAGCCCAGGGGTGGGTTCTACTTACCTTTACTACCGGTTCGCAACGGGGCTTCGCTTGCGCGCACGCTCTTCTCTGCATGTGCAGAAGCATTTTGATGACGGTGGGGTGGGTGGGAGAAGCCTTCCTCAGGTTTTACTACCAGTTCTATAAAACCAGTCTGAACCGGGGGCAATCCACCACTGCTATAGCCCCATGGGAATCTGACAGCAACCAATAGAACACATGCCCTTGCCACAGGAACAGGAAGCTCAAGAGCAAGGCCCAAGAGAGGATATAAATAACTCTTATTCTCCACTCCATGTGGTCAACTGCACCAGGATCATGTGCTTGATGGTTCTGCTTCATTAAAAACCATCTTTCCAATCAGCCTCCATCAGGGCAATATTTACTTACCTTCACTACCAGTTCGTGCGTGCAGGATCTTCCGGGCATGCCCAGAGCATCAAAAACAGGACATGATGATGACCAGGTGGGTGTGTGGAGCCTCCTCCTGCCGCCGCCGCTACCAGTTCGCTTGAACTGGATAGAACCAGCTGAATACCACCAGTGGCCTCCATGTTTCCAGAGTCTTTCTCCCTGCTTGGAACTGAACCAGATGGATATTTCTTCCAACATATACATTCATACACTAATAGATTCTTTCTATCTAGTTTGGGTTGGCATTTCAGTCTTGTACCAAAACAAACGAAATAACAAAGCACAGCTTTGATGAACAGAGGTGAATACGATGCCTTTTCTTTTCTTTTGCAGATACTATGAGAAATCTTTTGCTTTTCTCTCTTGGGGATAGATCTAAGGGGTCCTCAGAGCTTCTAACAGACAGAGTCAGACGAATTCAAAGGGAGTTCACATGGAGTAGCACATACACGTATTTGAGGGGCTGCCACAAAGAAGGGGGAGGTCAACATATTTTCCAAAGCACCAGAAGGCAAGACATGAAACAATGGATGAAACTGATCAAGGAGAGAAGCAACCTGGGATTAAGGAGAAGCTTCCAAACAGTGAGAACCATTAGCCATGGAACAGTTTGCTTCCAGAAGTTGTGGGTGCTTCATGCTTCATGACTGGAGGTATATAAAAAGCCAATTGTCTAAAATGGTATTTTTGGAAGAAAAATCCAGTTCCAGTTCCAAGCCGGGAATAAAATGGAAGCTGATTGGAAAGACAGTTGGTTTATTTGAGACTAATTGCTATTCTGGGACAGCTGACAAAATCGAGTTGAGAGCAGGGTGGGTTTTTATACCTTTGTGATTTCTACGGGGTCATGTAGGGGTCATGGCTGGCTCTAGAGGCAAAAGGGGAAATGCAAATCCTAGGTCCATGATGGCGAACCTATGGCATTTGTGCTGGAAGCGGCATACATAGCCATCTCTCCGGGCATGCCAGCTGTCATCCATTGCCATTCCAGGTTCTGGTGCGCACATGCGTGCCGGCCAGCTGGCCTTCATGCACGCATGTGCACCAGGGAGCTGGTTTTCCAGTTTCCGGTGCGCCCACACACGCAAAGCTTCTTTATCTTCATGCATGCAGGAGTGCCGGCCAGCTGGTCTTCGCATGCACATACACACCAGAAGCCGGAGGACCATGTGACCGGTGCACATGTGCACTCCAGAGACCAGAGCTGCTCTCCCGGTTTCTGGTGCTCCTCCCTGCACACTTGGTGCCAAAACACTGTCCTAGGTGTTTTTCTGAGCTAATCTTGTCTTACCTAATTGCTTATCCGAAGTTTCTGTCTGACCCAGTCTGTATTATTATTTTATTATTATTATTTATTAAATTTATATACCGCCCTTCTCCTAGTGGACTCAGGGCGGTGTACAGCCAAGAATAAAAAGCACTCCAATACAAAATTTAAAATATTAATAAAAGAATTAAATAATTTTGGCCCAATAAATTTAAAAAACCCAATAGGCAATTAAAATTTAAAACCCATAAAACTTTAAACTTAAAAAAGAGGGGGGGGTACGCCAGCCCAGCTTGACAAAATAAAAAAGTTTTTAGGGCACGGCGGAAAGCCCGGAGATCAGGTATCGTACAGATCTCTGGAGGCAAAACGTTCCAGAGGGCTGGTGCTGCCACAGAGAAGGCTCTCCCCCTGGGTGTCGCCAGCCGACATTGTCTGGCTGACGGAACCCTGAGGAGTCCCTCTCTGCGGGAGCGAACTGGCCAGTGGGAGGCTATCAGTGGCAGAAGGCGGTCCCGCAAGTACCCAGGCCCTATGCCATGGAGCACTTTAAAGGTGGTCACCAACACCTTGAAGCGCACCCGGAAGACCACCGGAAGCCAATGCAGCTCACGCAGGAGAGGTGTCACATGGGAGCGCCCCCTTGCTCCCATAATCCCCCGCGCGGCCGCATTCTGCACCAGTTGGAGCCTCCGGGTGCACCTCAAGGGGATCCCCATGTATGAACAGATTACCAAATCTGCATTTCTAAAAGCTGGCCTCCTCAGTTTCTGCTTGGGGGCAGGGAAACTGGGGCTGGTTTCTGACTCAGATTTTTCCCATCTCTTCTTTATGGGAAATATTCTATTCTGCTTTTTTTGTTTAATATTCCCCCAAATATTTCATGGAGGGTGGGCGGGTGTGGATTTTCTACAGTATAGGATCACCTGTATGAGCAGGGGGGATGGACTAGAAGACCTCCAAGGTCTCCCAGCTCTATTCTGATTCTGATTTAGTGACTTATCATGAAATAAGACTTTGTGTAGGTAGGAGAAGGCCAGGCAGAGACACTGTGGGTAGAGTCAAATGAGTACTCAGCCTGGAGTCAATATGTTGCAACGAGCAGTCTAAATCCAATCCCTCTTGAATCCCAATAGCTCTCATCTAGCATCAATTTAGTGCAAGATTCTTGTGTATCAGCATCAGCAATAAATCAGCTTAACGGGAGCTTGATGTGTGATTCTGATTCTGTGCAGCTTGACGTTGTGAGTCTATACCTCATCCAAGCTTAGACACCCGATGAGCATCTATTGTACTTTAGCTGACTTTGTCTTTTGAATCATGCCCGTATTGTGTTTGGGTGAGAAGTGGTGGAGCTTGAGCAGTGAAATCTGCAATATGCCATGATGAACTCAAAATAACAATATCCATGCAGTCAGGTCAAACTACAAACACTGCTACATTTTCCTGACAGTGAAAACAATTGATTGGTGAAACAGCTTGCCTCCAGAAGTTGTGAGGGCTCCATCACTGGAGGTTTTCAAGAAGAGATTGGACATCCATGTGTCTCGAATGGTATAGGGCAGGAATGGCTAACATTTTTGCCGTCGCGTGCCAAAAGCGGGGAGGGGAGCACGGAGGAGTCACGCGCTCGTGTGCCCACACTCATAATTCAATGCACCTTGCCCCCAGGCATGTGATCCCTCCGCGCTACCCCCACTTTTGGCATGTAATGGCACAGTGGGCTCGGTAGGCTCGTTTTTCGCCCTCCCCAGGCTCCAGAGGCTTTTTTGGAGCCTGGGGAGGATGAAAACGGTCTTCCCCACACCCCCGGAGGCCGGAAACAGCCTATTTCCCACGCCCCCAGAAGGCCTGAAAATCAGCTGGCTGGCATGTGTATGCATGCTGGAGCTGAGCTAGGGCAACACTCGTGTGCCCACCGATATGGCTCCGTGTGCCACCTGTGGCACACGTGCCATAGGTTCGCCATCACGGGTATAGGGGTTCCTGCTTAAGCAGCTAGTTGGTCTAGAAGACTAAAAACACCAGAAGATCTCTTCCAGCCTCCAGTGTTGGAGCCCCCACAACTTCTGAAGGTAAGTTGTTTCACTGGTTGATTGTTCTCACCGTCAGGAAATTCCCCCTTCGTTCTAGGATGCTCCTGTCTTTGATTAGTTTCCATCCATTGCTTCTTGTCTTTCCTTAGATAGCCTTAGATACTGCAATACTGCTGTCATGTCACTCCTAATTTTATTTTTGCTAGATTCCTTTCCGGAATCATAGTTGGCGTCAGGGGTGGGCTGCTAGGGGTTCGGGAGAACCTCTAGCTAAGATTCTGTGCAGTTTGGAGAACCCCCAAATCCCACTCCTGGCTGCCCCTCCCCTCCCAGGAGTGCCCCATTTTGGACGCAGATAAGTGCAGGGCATGCATGGAGGCTCAGGAAGGGCAAAAAACGGGCCTACTGGAAGTTTGGGAAAGCCAGAAACAGGCCTGTTTCCAGCCTCCAGAGGGCCTCTGGAGCCTGGGAAGCCGTTTTTGCCCTCCCAGAGGCTCAAAGAAAGCCTTCGGAGCTTGGGGAAGGCAAAAAACACCCCCACCACCACCACCACCGTGGTGCAGGACACCAACTAGCCACACCCACCAAGGCCACGCCCACCCAGCAACCGGGTAGAGAACCCCTTGCTAAAATTTTTGAAGCCCACCACTGGTTGGTGTCATTAAGTACTCAAGTCTTTATATGTAGAGTCTTTATATTCCAGTTTTTATATACGTCAAGAATAAAGTAGGAAGTTGGGGGGGGAGAGAAGGAAGGAAGGAAGGAAGGAAGGAAGGAAGGAAGGAAGGAAGGAAGGAAGGAAGGAAGGAAGGAAGGAAGGAAGGAAGGAAGGAAGGAAAGAGAAAAGAAGGAAGGAAGGAAGGAAGGAAGGAAGGAAGGAAGGAAGCAAGGAAGGAAAGAGGAAGGAAGGAAGGAAGGAAGGAAGGAAGGAAGGAAGGAAGGAAGGAAGGAAGGAAGGAAAGAGAAAAGAAGGAAGGAAGGAACGAAGGAAGGAAAGATGGAAGGAAGGAAAGAAGGAAGGAAGGAAGGAAGGAAGGAAGGAAGGAAGGAAGGAAGGAAGGAAGGAAAGAGAAAGGAAGGAAGGAAGGAAGGAAGGAAGGAAGGAAGGAAGGAAGGAAGGAAGGAAGGAAGGAAGGAAGGAAGGAAAGAGAAAAGAAGGAAGGAAGGAAGGAAAGATGGAAGGAAGGAAAGAAGGAAGGAAGGAAGGAAGGAAGGAAGGAAGGAAGGAAGGAAGGAAGGAAGGAAGGAAAGAGAAAGGAAGGAAGGAAGGAAGGAAGGAAGGAAGGAAGGAAGGAAGGAAGGAAGGAAAGAAGGAAGGAAGGAAGGAAGGGAGGAAAGAGAAAAGAAGGAAGGAAGGAACGAAGGAACGAAGGAAGGAAGGAAGGAAGGAAGGAAGGAAGAAGGAAGGAAGGAAGGAAGGAAGGAAGGAAGGAAAGAAAGAAAGAAAGAAAGAAAGAAAGAAAGAAAGAAAGAAAGAAAGAAAGAAAGAAAGAAGGAAGGAAGGAAGGAAGGAAGGAAGGAAGGAAGGAAGGAAGGAAGGAAGGAAGGAAGGAAAGAAGGAAGGAAGGAAGGAAACTAAGAATAATTTCTGAAGAAGCTAAATTCAGATTGCTATTCTGTCTCTTTCCTTTTCTCTACACACACACAGACACACACAAGAAACTCACAACAGCTCAAATCACAGTCCATTACATAAAATAAATTCTGTTCTGTCAAGCTCCACTGGTCCCTAGCTTGCTGTTTAAATTTCTATCCAAATTCCTGTTGGCTCTTCAGATCAGATTATACAGAGTACTCTCCCCTTCACATCTGACTAGCCCGCTGGCCCCAAAATGCAAAGGATGTCTAGTAATAAAAATCAAGGACCACGGTGAGAGAGTGGGAAAAAAATGAAACGAAGATTAAACATAAGAAAAGCAAACCGCTGACAATCAGTAGAACAAGCAAGCTTAGAAAGATATCATAAAGATATCAACCAGGGAGGAGTTTCCGCTTTTTAAGATCAACCATCAACAGTAAAGGAACAAGTGTTTAAGAATTTTTTCTAAATGTTTTAAATTTTATTTATTTTGTCAAGCATGCATTTGATAACAGATACAAGTTATGAATACATGAAATGGATATGAATAATAGGGAACATTAGGACAGGGATGGTAGGCACGCTGGTGCGCTTATGCACGCCCCTTAAAGACCTCTTAGGAACGGGGTGAGGTCTACAGTAGACAGTTTAAAGTTAAAGTTTTGGGGGTTTGGGGAAGAAACCACAGAGTCAGGTAGTGCATTCCAGGCATTGACCACTCTGTTGCTGAAGTCATATTTTCTGCAATCGAGTTTGGACCAGTTTACTTTAAGTGCTCGTGTATTGTTGCACTTGAAGCTGAAGTAATCATTTTTTTTTAATTTGATTTATATCCTGCCCTTCTCCGAAGACTCAGGGCGGCTTACAATGCGTTAAGCAATAGCCTTCATACTTTTGTATATTTATAGAAAATCGGCTTACTGCCACCACAAACTGGGTCCTCAATTTACCTACCTTAGAAAGGATGGAAGGCTGAGTCAACCTTGAGCCTGGGATTCGAACTTAGCAGTAATTGCAGACAGCTAGGTTTTAATTACAATGCTTAGTCTGCTGAGCTATCCAGGCTCAGCAGACTAGATAAGACGTTGTAGCAGATAATTTTATGTACTACACTTAGGTCAGACCTAAGACGGTGAAGTTCTAAGTTGTCTAAGACCAAAATTTCAAATCTGGTTGCATAAGGTATTCTGTTGCAAGCTGTTGTGGCCTGCCAGCGACCTGCACGGATTGTTGCTGATCCCGAGAGGCAGGGATTCAATCAGGGCCTTCAGAACCTCCAGAGACTCCTTTAAGTGAAGAGGATGAAGAGGAGGAGCCTCTTCTCAATGCACGGGCACGCAGAGCTGCCAAAAGGCAGGAGTGGTTCCTCAGGAGGAGATCTCCTCGAGAGTAAGGTTTGGGGCTAATTAGCCATGCCCTTAGCCTATTTAAGAAAGAACACAGCTTGTAACAAGCTGCAGGAAACAACTTTAGTTCAATAATCATCGTGTTGGGATTTCTTTGCAACCTTGCTTCTGGGCTTTCTGCCAACTCCAGGAAGACTCTGACTATCTTATCTGTGGAATTCTGGCAGGCTGTTAAGAATGCTTATTAACAGCCGGCATTTGCTAAAACTGCGTTATTTGAGTAAACTAAGTTTTGTTCAGAGTTTGTGTGTGCTGTGTTCTCTGGGATCCATAGCTGGGGCAGAACACGAGCAGAGGAGTGGAGGACTCTTCTCGTGAAATATCTCTGGACTCTCTCAATTGTATTAATGTCCAATATGCAGTGCGGGTTCCAGACAGATGAGCTGTATTCAAATACATCATAGATGAACTTTGCAAGAGGGATCTTGGAGTCTGTTCTGGCCCCGTGCCCAGAAAGAACCCCCCCTCAGACACCCAGAGGCTAAGGAACTGGCAGGCAACCAAGTGAGATGATAACAAAATGATGGCAGCACTCCGCGGTTGCTTGCCAATGTGTTTATTAAATAGTCCGTCACATACACACCACAGCTAAGACGCCGGGCCGATTCAACACCGGGATCCACGTATCTTTGTTTTTGTTCATCACAAAGATATGCCTACGATCCCTCACTTATATAGTCTAGTAAGAAGCGTGGTCCACCAGCTAATCACGACCACGCCTTTTCCTCTGCTGGGCTCTCCTGTCTCTCCGACACTGGCGAGGGTCCAACCAAAACTCGCTTCCCTCGTCAATGTCCTCCTGTGGCTGCGGGGATGAGCTTGGCTCTCGGCCTATCTCCTGCCCTTCGGTGTCCTCCGGAGGCATTGCCAGAGAGGAGAGTCCTGGAGAAGGAGGCCTTGCCAACTCCTCTCCCTCACTCTCAGAGTCCTCCCCTGCTGATGACGCAGGCTCAGGCAACGGAGCCACAACAGAGTCTTCGAAGACCATCATTTAAATATGAACCAAAGTGTGATGCAGTAGCCAAAAAAAAAAAAAAAAGCCAACACAGTCCTAGGCTGCATTAACAGAGGGAAAGAATCAAGATCACGTGAAGTGTTAATGCCACTTTATAAAGCCTTGGTAAGGCCACACTTGGAATCCTGCATCCAGTTTTGGTCACCATATCATAAACAAAGATGTAGAGACTCTGGAAAGAGTGCAGAAAAGAGCAACGAAGATGATTATGGACCTGGAAGCTAAAACATACAAAGAATGGTTGTAGGAATGGGGTATCTCTAGTTTAATGAAAAGAAAGACTAGCGGTGACATGATAGCAATCTTCCAATATTTGAGGGGCTGCCACAAAGAAGAAGGAGTCAACCTAGCTTCCAAGTACGGATAAGATTGCTATCCTATCACTCATAATCCTCCCTTTCTTTAGACTAGACATACCTCGTTCTGTCAATCATTCATCTTATGGTTTATCCTCCAGATCTCTTACCGTTTTTTTGTTCCTCTGCTCTACATAATCAAAGCTAAAGACAGTACTGGTTCAGTAAGGCATTTGACCATCTTTACTATCCTTCTCGGAAACTTTTCGGATTTGTTTTATCTGCTTTCTAAAGAGCAGATTTCAGATTTGGGCACAATGCATTTAGTGTCTTCAGAAGGAAGAAACGTTTTATGCTTCCTCTGATTTGACATACTTCTCATAGTAAAGCCTACAAACATGTGGAGTCATGCTGGTCTCATAAGGAATCACAATCCTCAGACCGTTTTGTATGTGTATGGCTGAGGTTTCAATATGTCTCCCATTTGTGACAGCAAGCCCATGGACTATGTTCCCATAATCTACTAATTCTGAATGCTGCGTTAATTTATTTATTGAGGAGTGGTGCAGTGGCCTAGAGGTAGAGCTCTCGCCTCACAATCAGGAGGCTGTGAGTTTGATCCTAGGTAGAGGCAGATATTTCTCTCTCTGGGCACAATGAGTAAATATCAGCTGCGAACTCTGCATTGGCAACAGGAAGGGCATCCGGCCAGTAAACACCCAGCTCCATTCCGTTGCCCGGCCTCCACCCTGATGCAAGGGATTATGGGGTCATTAAAAGACAAAAAAATAAAATAACCTATTTATTGAGTTCATACAATACAGTAAACCCTAAGCAAAACATTAGCAGGATTTGGTCCACTGCGAAAAATAATAGCTAACCATGATTAGCATTAGTCAAGCTTCAAGGATTGTGGAAATGCAGCCATTGTGTCACCAGTGGGCAAAATTTGAGCGGGATCACAGGCTGTAATTGTTGTGGCCTGCCAGCGGCCAGCAGAGCTGGTAGCAGATTCGGACAGTAAGGAGGTTGGGGAGGAACATGGGCCAGTCCTGGAGTCTGGGGAAGGCTCGGATGAGGGCTCTGAGTCAGAGGCAGAGAAGGGGCCAAGGCTATCTGGTAGTTATTTGCTGCCTCCGGAGCCTCCTGAGTCTGACATCAGCGAGGCAAAAGAACAGCGGGAGCCTGTTCCCAGTGTGCGCATGCACAGAGCTGCCAGAAGACAAGAACAATTAAGAAAACAGTGTCGACTTGGGAGTAAGGCTTGGAGATGATTGGCCCCTCCCATAAGACATAAAAGAGGATTGAACGGGACCTGAGCTTTTGCAGGAAGCTCAGGTCCCGTTCGAGCCTCAGATAGCTCGACGGGCTAGATAGCCTGTTACTAACACCCAGCTGTCTGCAATTATGTGAGTTCGAGGCTCAAGGTTGACTCAGCCTTCCATCGTTTCTAAGGTAGGTAAATTGAGGACCCAGTTTGTGGGGGCAATAAGCTGACTTTGTATAAATATACAAAAGTATGAAGGCTATTGCTTAACGCATTGTAAGCCGCCCTGAGTCTCCGGAGAAGGGCGGCATATAAATCTATTTTTTTAAAAAAAGGAAGCAATTAGTTTATCTGGTCAGTTCTGAAAAGTTCTGCTTGACTCTGTGCTAAGTTTGGCCTTGCCCTGCATTTGGCAATTAGTTCTCTGGCAGCATTCCAAGGGAGATAAGGTGGGTGTTTATAAACACTCCCCTGAAAGACTGTTTGTGAAGCCTTTCGGACTGTGAATGACAATAATTCACAGCCTTATGAATAAAAGAGGTTTGCCGGGACTAAGATTGTGCTTTATGCTTTCTAAGGAAGCCTAGGTTAGAACACTAATGTGGCTTCTCAATCTTTTAGGCACTCAGGAAGTTGTAATGAATTTACAGGAAGGAATTGTTGAAATTGTTGGGCATGGGGATGGGGACAGTGCAGGAATTAAGGGTGAATAGGAAATTGTTTCCATTCCCAACCTTAACATCTCTCAATTATGCGTGCATGTAAGTTTATTATTAGTATAGGGTGTTGTTACAATAGCCAGGAGACCACAATGCTATTGCAGAGTAGTAGTTTGGCTTGCCAAGGTACCAGCCCTATTGTGGGACATGCTTGCATCCTTCCCTTCCAAGGTGCATCATAGGAGAGTGAGCTGGCTTTGCACCAGAGAGGAAGATGAGCTGCTGTTCCTGCAGCATCACCCATGGCCCCCTCCCTTATCAGAGCAACTTCATAAGCGGGTGCTGCAACTGGGAAAGTTCAGAGCCATCAGGAATCAGACTACCTGCACAGAGCACCGACTCGTCTCCCCACTGAAGTGGTACCTATTTATCTACTTGCACACAATTTGCTCTCAAATTGTGAGGCTGACAGAAGTGATGGGAGCTCACCCTGCCATGCAGTGCTAGGACTCGAACTGCCAGAGCTGAAAGAACATCTCCAGCACCCTCAAGCCATTAAGTCACCACACCTCTTGCATTCAAGCAAGAAGACTTTGTTGCAGATTTCAATGTTAACATTTCCAAATGCCTGTGGGATGTTTTGGCACATTCGCCAGGATTTCTGGGAAGTGTTCAAGAACGGAGCAGAAGCCTTTTATGTGCCAAAATCTTTTCCCCATCCTTAATTTGCAAAGACAAAAACTGAAACTCAGCCATTTTGCTACCAGATTTTGGGGGTGTCTCTCAGGCTGCCCCCCCCCCGTACTAACTCTTTCAATCATTTAGCTAAATTGATTACACAAACTTCACCTCTCAGAACTAATACAAACAGTCCTAAGTATTAGCCATAAGAAATCTTAAAACTCCTTCTCCTTCTCCTTCTCCTTCTCCTTCTCCTTCTCCTTCTCCTTCTCCTTCTCCTTCTCCTTCTCCTTCTCCTTCTCCTTCTCCTGCACACACACAGCAGCTTCCAAAAAAGCCAACACAGTTCTGGGCTGCATAAACAGAGGGATAGAATCAAGATCACGTGAAGTGTTAATACCACTTTATAATGCCTTGGTAAGGCCACACTTGGAATACTGCATCCAGTTTTGGACTCCACGATGGAAAAAAGAGTTTGAGACTCTAGAAAGAGTGCAGAGAAGAGCAACCAGGATGATTAGGGGACTGGAGGCTAAAACATATGAAGAACGGTTGCAGGAACTGGGTTTGTCTAGTTTGATGAAGAGAAGGACTAGGGGAGACATGATAGTAGTGTTCCAATATCTCAGGGGTCGCCACAAAGAAGAGGGAGTCAAACTATTCTCCAAAGCACCTGAGGGTAGAACAAGAAGCAATGGGTGGAAACTAATCAAGGAGAGAAGCAATTTAGAACTAAGGAGAAGTTTCCTGACAGTTAGAACAATTAATAAGTTGAACAACTTGCCTGCAGAAGTTGTGAATGCTCCAACACTGGAAATTTTTAAGAAGATGTTGGATAACCATTTGTCTGAAGTGGTGTAAAGTTTCCTGCCTGGGCAGGGGGTTGGACTAGAAGACCTCCAAGGTCCCTTCCAACTCTGTTATTCTATTTTATTCTATTCCTTCATCTTCTCCTTCTCCTTCTTCCTCTTCTTCTTCTGCCTCTCCTCCTCCTCCTCCTTCTTCCTCTTCTTCCTCTTCTGTTCTTCCTCCTCCTCTTCCTTCTTCTCCTTTTTCTTCTTCTTCCATTCCTCCTCCTCCTCCTCCTCCCACTCCTCCTCCTCCTTTTTCTTCTTCTTCTTCTTCCTTCGGGAGAAGAGGCCATGTCTTACATGCCAGAAAGCCACGTGTGATTGGGTTTCATCATATAAAAACTGTGATTTTTATGAGGACACAGTTAGTTAATAGCGTGAACATGGATCCTAATGCGATTCCAGATAAGGACCATTGAAACCATCAGCTGAACCAAGAGACGAAAGCCTCCTGGGCTGCGTCATTGCAAACCGGAGGGACACCGTCCATATGCTGGGACTTCCTCCCATGAAACAGCTCCTTGCACAGCTCCAGCTTCCAATCTGCCATTCTCACAATGGGTTCTTACGAAAACCAGTGCAGGAAGAGCATCTCCGAGTACAGATTGTTGGCCCATCCATTAATCAGCTCCCCCAGCAACACAGCCCAGCCTTCTGTTCGAGTGCCGTTCTCGTCCTCCTGCTGTTGCTCTGTATTTTATAATTATTCCTAAGGCGTGTGCCAGCTATTAAGACCACATGCTGGGTCTCCTTGAATTTTTCCCCTTCCCTTTTTGGAGTTTTAGATCTTTTACAGCTGGCTCATACCCTGTGGCCAATGCTTAGGCCCGCTCTGCCGATTTACTGCTGGTTTTGTTTTCCCCCTGTACACACAACACACAAATGGTCTTTTTTGCAAAGCTGTAGCTCCAGGTGCCTAATCATTTCAGGAACACTCCTTTGAACTCCTTCCCAATTTGTCTACATCTCACTGGTAATTACAGTGTGTGTGTGTGTGTGTGTGTGTGTGTGTGTGTGTGTGTGTGTGTGTGTGTGTGTATGCTTTCTTTCCTTCTTCCTCTGTGTTTCTCATTTCTGACTTGTGGTCCCACCATCTTATCACAAACGACAGAACGCTGAACCATTTACCCCATTCCTGGGTCGCCCTACCAGGTAAGGTAAGCTGGACTGGATAATTGCCCCTTTTGTGTGTTACAAGCTAGATTTAATTTTGCAGGCTAGGGGGGAAAAAAATCATGATTTCAAGCCAAACCGAAGCTGTCAACACCCCCCCCCCCCGCCAAACAAACAGATTATGCCTCCGTGCCATCCAGCTATGAACAAAAGGGACACTGTCGACTTATAACCACAAAGAAGGCATATCTCTAATCATAAAGTGGGTTTTGTTCGTGTATTTAAGTTAACTATAAATCCAATGTTGTTTGTCCAAGTCCAGGTACTTGGGAAAGCAAAAAAGCTCCATCCAAACATTAGCAAAAGATATCAGGTCCCAGGCTAAGTATCCAGGTTAACTCCTGGATACTTAACGGGCAAGTTCAAGTAGCTTATTTTTGCAACAATACTGCAGTTATTTTATTTATTTATTTATTTATTTATTTCAATTTATATACCGCCCTTCTCCCCGGGAAGGGGACTCAGGGCGGTGAACAACCAAATTTAAAACACATATAATATACAAACATTAAAAGAATTTTAAAATTGAATTAAATCATTGGCGTTCCAAATAAAAATCTCAACCCCATTAAAATACCCAATTTTAAACCCCAGAAATCAATAATGGCGAAAAATTTCTTGTTAAAACCCCATTAAAATCAATCAAGCAAGGCCGCTTGCTGGAATAAATAAGTCTTAAGGGCCTTTCGGAAAGTGCGGAGGTCCGGGATCAAACGAATTTCTGGAGGCAGCTCGTTCCAAAGGGCGGGTGCCCCCACAGAGAAGGCTCTCCCCCTGGGGGCCACCAGCCGACATTGCTTGGCTGATGGCACCCTGAGAAGGCCCTCTCCGTGTGAGCGTACTGGCCGGGGGGAGGTTATCGGTAGCAGCATGCGGTCCCGCAGGTACCCCGGTCCCATGCCATGGAGCGCTTTAAAGGTCAAAACTAACACCTTGAAGTGCACCCGAAAGACCACCGGAAGCCAGTGCAGCTCGCGCAGGAGAGGTGTCACATGGGAGCGCCCTGTCGCTCCCATAATCACCCGCGCGGCCGCATTCTGGACCAGTTGGAGCCTCCGGGTGCACCCCAAGGGGAGCCCCATGTAGAGAGCATTACAGCATTATTTGTTGCCTTCTTCAGAGATCATTGAATCATAGGGCTGGAAGGGACCTTGGAGGTCTTCTACTCCAACACCTTGCCCAAGGCAGTGGTCCTTATACCGTCCAAGGAAAATGGTTGTCCTATCTTTTCTTGAAAACCTCCAGTGATAGAGAACTCACAACTCCTGGAGGTAAGCTGTTTCATTGACTTATTGATTACTCTCACTATGAGGAATTTCCTCCTTATCTTCATGTTGTTTCTCCCTCTAAGGAGCTTCTACCCATTGCTTCTTGTCTTTCCCTGAGAAATTTTGGCAGACGTGTCAAACTCAATTTCATTGAGGGCCACATCAGGGTTGTGTTTGACCTCAGGGGGCCAGGGTGGGTTTGGCTGGGGTGTGTGTGGCCAGCTTGATGTTACTCATGTTGGGGGCACCTGTGGTGGCCAAGTGGACTTCCCTCAGACCTTACCCCTAACTCTTATTATAATCTCCTTCCTTCCTTCCTTCCTTCCTTCCTTCCTTCCTTCCTTCCTTCCTTCCTTCCTTCCTTCCTTCCTTCCCTCCCTCTCTCCCTCCCTCCGTCCCTCCCTCCCTCCCTCCTTCCTTCCTTCCTTCCTTCCTTCCTTCCTTCCTTCCTTCCTTCCTTCCTTCCTTCCTCTTCCTTCTCCTTTTGTCTTACTCCCCTCTTTCCTTATTTTTCCTTCCTTGCTTTCTTCCCATCTTCCCTTCTTTTTCTTTGTCTTTTTGTGGGCCCCTGAGCTCTGTTTTCACTGGCAGAGGCACTGCTGGCTGATCCTTTGCTGTTTCTAGGGACAGATCTAAGCAACCCATGGGCTGGATCCGGCCCCCAGGCTTTGAGTTTGATACCCCTGAACTACGGAGAGTAAATCGATGCCCTTTTTTTTGTGACAGCTCTTCAACTATTGGAAGATGCTGTCACGTCTTCTCTAAGTCTCCTTTTCATTAGACTAAACCTACCAGTTTAGCCTTCAGACTCTTATCATCTTTATTGTTGTTCGTCTCTGCACTTTTCTTTTTTTTTTTTAGAACTTTGTCACTTTGAAGATAATCTTTCAACTGTCCAATCTAACCAGCAGCTGGTGGTTCCTCATCCACATAAGGCTTTAACCATATCCAATCCTCTTTTGATTCTTGAGGCTGGTCAAGGTTGAGTACAACTTGCCGCTTCTGGAAAACTGGGAAGGACTTGCTTTGAAATTTGAAAGGAAAGGAAAGGAAAGGAAAGGAAAGGAAAGGAAAGGAAAGGAAAGGAAAGGAAAGGAAAGGGAAAGAAGGAAAGAAAGAAAGAAAGAAAGGAAAAAAAGAAAGAAAGAAAGAAAGAAAGGAAGGAAGGAAGGAAGGAAGGAAGGAAGGAAGGAAGGAAGGAAGGAAGGAAGGAAGGATAGGAGAGAGAAAAAGGAAAGAGAGGAAAGAAAGCAAAGACAGAGAAAGAGATAGAATAGAATAGAATAGAATAGAATAGATAGAATAGAATAGAATAGAATAGAATAGAATGGAATGGAATGGAATGGAATGGAATGGAATGGAATGGAATGGAATGGAACGGAACGGAACGGAACGGAACGGAACGGAACAGAACAGAACAGAATAGAATAGAATTCTTTATTGGCCAAGTGTGATTGGACACACAAGGAATTTGTCTTGGTGCATACGCTC
>JAWJVD010000217.1:0-185000 GCA_038048745.1 Coluber constrictor foxii
AACATATCCTTCCCCCTCCTTATTTTCCCCACAACAACAACCCTGTGATGTGGGTTGGACTGAGAGAGATAGATTGGCCCAAAGTCACCCAGCTGGCTTTCATGGCTAAGGACTAGAACTCACCGTCTCCTGGGGATTGGCCCAAAGTCACCCAGCTAGCTTTCAGAGCTAATGTAGAACTAGAACTCCCCATCTCCTGGGGATTGGCTCAAAGTCACCCAGCTGGCTTTTGTGCCTAAAGCGAAACTAGAACTCACCGTCTCCTGGGGATTGGCCCAAAGTCACCCAGCTGGCTTTTGTGCCTAAAGCGAAACTAGAACTCACCGTCTCCTGGGGATTGGCCCAAAGTCACCCAGCTAGCTTTCAGAGCTAATGTAGAACTAGAACTCCCCATCTCCTGGTGATTGGCCCAAAGTCACCCAGCTGGCTTTTGTGCCTAAAGCGAAACTAGAACTCCCCATCTCCTGGGGATTGGCCCAAAGTCACCCAGCTAGCTTTCATGGCTAATGTAGAACTAGAACTCCCCATCTCCTGGGGATTGGCTCAAAGTCACTCAGCTGGCTTGCATGCCTAAGGCAGGACTAGAACTCACTGCCTCCTGGTTATTGGCCCAAAGTCGCCCAGCTGGCTTGCATGCCTAAAACAGAACTAGAATTCACCGTCCCCTCAGGATTGGCCCAAAGTCACCCAGCCAACTCATGCTTAAGGCGGGACTAGAACTCACTGTCTCCTGGCGATTGGCCCAAAGTCACCCAGCTAGCTTTCAGAGCTAATGTAGAACTAGAACTCCCCATCTCCTGGGGATTGGCTCAAAGTCACCCAGCTGGCTTTTGTGCCTAAAGCGAAACTAGAACTCACCGTCTCCTGGGGATTGGCCCAAAGTCACCCAGCTGGCTTTTGTGCCTAAAGCGAAACTAGAACTCACCGTCTCCTGGGGATTGGCCCAAAGTCACCCAGCTAGCTTTCAGAGCTAATGTAGAACTAGAACTCCCCATCTCCTGGTGATTGGCCCAAAGTCACCCAGCTGGCTTTTGTGCCTAAAGCGAAACTAGAACTCCCCATCTCCTGGGGATTGGCCCAAAGTCACCCAGCTAGCTTTCATGGCTAATGTAGAACTAGAACTCCCCATCTCCTGGGGATTGGCTCAAAGTCACTCAGCTGGCTTGCATGCCTAAGGCAGGACTAGAACTCACTGCCTCCTGGTTATTGGCCCAAAGTCGCCCAGCTGGCTTGCATGCCTAAAACAGAACTAGAATTCACCGTCCCCTCAGGATTGGCCCAAAGTCACCCAGCCAACTCATGCTTAAGGCGGGACTAGAACTCACTGTCTCCTGGCGATTGGCCCAAAGTCACCCAGCTGGCTTTCATGGCTAATGTAGAACTAGAACTCACCGTCTCCTGGGGATTGGCCCAAAGTCACCCAGCTAGCTTTCATGGCTAATGTAGAACTAGAGCTCCCCATCTCCTGGGGATTGGCTCAAAGTCACTCAGCTGGCTTGCATGCCTAAGGCAGGACTAGAACTCACTGCCTCCTGGTTATTGGCCCAAAGTCGCCCAGCTGGCTTGCATGCCTAAAACAGAACTAGAATTCACCGTCCCCTCAGGATTGGCCCAAAGTCACCCAGCCAACTCATGCCTATGCCGGGACTAGAACTCACCGTCTCCTGGGGATTGGCCCAAAGTCACCCAGTTGGCTTCCATGCCTAAAACGGGACTAGAACTCTCCCTCTCTAGCCTGGTGCCTTCACCACTGGGCCAGGCTGGTTCTTTGTTAGAACTCATCAAAGGATGGGATCTCCTCTCACATCTCATGGCTGCAGGGACCTCCAAGCATTTCAGAGACCCATCGGAGCTTCTCCGGAAAGGAGAAGTCCTTGGGGCTTGTTGGACAGATAATTTGGGAGTTGTGGAAGTCCACAAGTCTCACAGTTGCCTAGTTTGGGGTCCCCCGGTGTTGAGCATCACAACTGTTGTTGTTTGCTTACTGAAATGATTACCGTATTTTTCGCTCCATAAGACACTCTTTTTTTTTTTGTCTCCCAAAAGTAGGTAGAAATGTCTGTGTCTTATGGAGCAAATAGTGCCGAAGCACTCAATGACCCCCCCCCCGCCTTCCGCCATTTTCCGCCTTTGTGCATCCCATATTCGGCCTCCGTGCATCCCCTTTTTGACCTCCGTGCATCCCATATTCGGCCTTTGTGCATCCCATTTTTGGCCTCTGCGCATCTCATTTTTGGCCTCTTCGTGCTTCATTTTTGGTTTCCTCAAGCCCCGTTTTCGGCCTCCGTGCATCCCGTTTTCGGCCTCCACACACACAGTTTTTGGCCTCAGTGAGTCCCATTTTTGGCCTCACGTGCCCTGTTTTTGGCCTCCGCATGCCCCGTTTTGGCCTCCGCACGTGCAGTTTTCGGCCTCTACAAGTGCAGTTTTCAGCCTCCACATGTGCAGTTTTCGGCCTCCGCACGTGCAGTTTTCGTCCTCCACACGTGCAGTTTTCAGCCTCCGCACGTGCAGTTTTCGGCCTCTACACATGCAGTTTTCGGCCTCCGTGTGTCTTGTTTTCAGCCTCTCCGCACCCTACTTTTGGCCTCTGCGTGCCCCATTTTCGGCCTCTGCGAGGGAGGCCAAAAACGGGATGCACGGAGGCCAAAAATGATACGCGTGGTGGCCGAAAACGGGACACACGGAGGCCAAAAATGGGACGTGTGGAGGCCGAAAACGGGACACACGGAGGCCAAAAATGGGACGTGTGGAGGCCAAAAACGGGAGTGCGTCTTATGGAGCGAAAAATACGGTAGTTGGCTAATGCTCCTTGATCGCAGAAGGCCATGCTGCGAAATTGAGATGGATTTACATTTCTAGCCTGCGGCAAGATTCTAGCAAAACCCGCTTAACAAATGTCTCGCTTAACAACAGAAATGTTGGGCTCAATTGTCAGAAGTCGAGGACTATCTGCATCCTCCCACCCACCCACCCCATTGCTATAGTTATGAATCGGAGGAGAAAACAGCCGAAAAGCTGACATTTCCTTCTTTTTCTTGAAAAGGTTTTTGGCCTCTTCACCGCTTTCCATGTGTCGAGAATGAGCTTCTGGTAACTGGGCAAGGTATATCTTGCCGTTCTGGGGATGGCAGCCTAAAACAACAAACAACCACAACCTTTTGTGGGTGCGTAGGTGAAGAAATGTGCTTGGAACTGTTCCGGGTTTCCAAGCTCTCTCATTTACGGCAATTACCGTGTTCGCCGGGTGCCAGTTCCTCTCCTTATATATCCATGCCCTCCGGGGTTTGTGTGTGCAAATCTTGCGATTGCCTTGCCTCTTGTAGGATGCAACCCGGATTGAGTCACACTTTTGGGCTCTCCGGAGGTGTGCCTGGGTGCCCTTTGGCGCTGGGAGGGGCGGAATTGGGGGAAAAAAAATATTTCTCATAAACATGTCTTAAATGTACAGTCTCTTATCTGTATGTTAATCATGCATATTCTCTTTTAACTTTCATATTACTTCATTCTTCATCCTAAAAAATTTGAGTATGCTCGGGGTGGCCCTTCTACCACGGAAGTCTCCCTTATTTTACAACAATCCTTCTTCTCCTTCTCCTCTCTTTCCCTTCCCTCCCTTCTTCTGTCCTCTTCTACTTTCTTCTTTCCTCCTCTGCTTCCCCTTCTCTCCTTTCCCTTCCTTTCCCTCACTCCTCCCTTCTTTCCTCCTCTCCTTTCCCTCCTCTCCTTCCCCTTCCTTTCCCTCACTCCTCCCTTCTTTCCTCCCTTTCTAACCTTCTCTCCTTCCCCTTCCTTTCCCCCACTCCTCCCTTCTTTCCTCCTCTCCTTCTCCTTCCTTTCCCCCACTCCTCCCTTCTTTCCTCCTCTTCTTTCCCTTCTCTCCTTCCCCTTCCTTTCCCTCACTCCTCCCTTCTTTCCTCCCTTTTTTCCTCCTCTCCTTCCCCTTCTCTCCTCTCCCTTCCTTTCCTCCTCTCTTTTCCCTTCTCTCCTTCCCCTTTCCCCCACTCCTCCCTTTTTTCCTCCTCTCCTTCCCCCTTTCTCCTTCCCCTTCTTTTCCCCCACTCCTCCCTTCTTTCCTCCTCTCCTTCCTCTTCTTTCCTTCCCCTTCCTTTCCCCCACTCCTCCCTTCTTTCCTTTCTTCCTTCCCTTCTTTTCCCTCACTCCTCCTTTCTTTCCTCCTCTCCCTTCCCTTCCCTTCCTTTCCCTTCCTTTCCCCCACTCCTCCCTTCTTTCCTCCCTTTCTAACTTCCTCTCCTCTTATTTCCCATCCCTTTCTTCCTCTCCTCTCCCCTTTCTTCTGTTCCTCTCTTCTCCCCTGGGAGGGGCAGAATTGACAGTTTGCAGTCCTTGAGGTAAATTTGCACGAACAGCCTTTTTTTTTTTAACGTCAGAGAATTTTCATCGCCAGGTTATAAAACGGAAGCGTCTTAATATTTAAAATGTTTGAGCAGGTAGTTTTAGGATGTAGGTCGGTCCCCAAGCCGCTTTTTCCCAAAGGGCAAGCGGACTTTGCCTTTCCTGGAAGACATTTCGCTTCTCCTCCAAGAAGCTTCCTCAGTTCTTCACTTCAGAACCGGAAGAAGCTCCTCGGATTGAGAAGCGAAATGTCTTCAAAGGAAAAAAAACGAAAAAAAATCCAGTTACCTTTTTGGGAAAAAAAACACTTTGGGGACAGCGGTGGGTTTCTTTTCTTTTTTTTTCTTCCCCAAAATGTGTTTTATTTTTATTTCTCATAAGCATATTTGAGTGTACAGTCTTTTATCCATCATTTTCCATTCATCTTATCGTTTAACTTTCATTTTTAGTTGTTCGGGGCTGCTCTTTTATCATTTACTCTCCTTTATTTTGCCACAACCTTTCCTCTTCTCCTCCTCTTCTCTTCCTTCCTCCATCTCTTCCTCCTTTCTTCGTTCTTCCTTTCCTTCTCTTTCCTACTTCTCCTTCCTATCCCCCGCTCCTCTCTTCTTCCCCCCTTTCTAACCCTCTCTCTGACTCCTCTTTCGCCTTCCTTTTCTTCCTCTCCTTTTCCCTCTCTTCTATCTCTCCCTCTCCTTTCTTCTCTTCTTCCTTTCTCTCTCTCTCTCTACTCCTTTCCCTCTCTCTTTTGTTTCCCTTTTCAATTCAATCTAGAATGGCATTCGAGCAACCCCGACTATCTATTTGCCTCCATCTTCATTTCAGTTTCTTATTTGTTTAGTAATCATTTATTTATTATTTTATTTTATTAAATTTTTATACCGCCCTTCTCCTACCGGACTCAGAGCGGTGCACAGCTAAGAGTAAAAAACATCCCAATACAAAATTTAAAATTTCAAAAGAATTAAACAAATTTTGGCCCAAAATTTAAATTACACCTGTTTCATCATTTGTGTACACTTTTATAATAATCTCACTTTTTCCCTTTCTTCCCCCCCCCCTTTTTCCCTTTATCCAGGCATGGGTTTCTATTCTTCTAATTATTTTTTCTCCTTTTCATCTTTTCCCTATCTATTTTATCTCCAGACCTTTATTCATATTTCTTTTCTAACCCATCATAAAATTTTCCCCATGTCTTGAAATACATTGACTCCGCTTTATCTTCTATTCTCAGCGTTAAGCCTGTTCATTTCTGCAGATTCTAAAATTTTCTTTATAATTTCTCCTTCCAACGGGATTTTATCTGACAGCAATGGGTTTCACACATTTTTCCCACACCGCCCTGGCGCATTCGTGCATGCGTCCAACCTTCCGCTTATAAGGCTGACCTCCGGACTTTTCGTCGGGCTTTGAAAACCCATCTTTTCCAGCTTGCCGGTCTAGCCTGATTCCTTCTAATTTTAAAATCTTTTAGAGTTTTTAGACTTGATTTTTAATATTTATCTGTTTTAAATTTCAGCCAAATTTATAATTGTTTTATAATATTTTAACTTTTTTGTATTGGTTTTTTATTCGGCTGTTCACCGCCCTGAGTCCCTAAGGAGAAGGGCGGTATATAAATCTAATAAATAAATAAATAAGGCCAAGAGCTTATTTCAGGGTTCAAAAGAATATAAGACAGGGTCTTATTTTGGGGGAAACACAGTAGTCCTCGATTTACATCCGCCGTGGAGCCCGACATTAAGTGAGACATCAGCTAAGTGAGTTTTGCCCCCATTTTACGGCTTTTCTCACCACAATTAAAAGAATCGATGCGGTTGATAAGTGAGTCACCCGGTTGTTAAGTGAATCGGGCACTGATTTTGCTTGTCAAGAAGGTCGCAAAAGGGGATCCTGCGACACACACACACACACACCCGGGACGCTGCAACGGTCATAAGTATGAAGTTTGATCTCTCCAGATACGTTTATAAGTGATCCTCCATTTACAAGCTTAATGGAGGCCAGAATGTTGGCTGTGGAATTCTGGGAGTTGAAGTCCGCAGATGTTCAAATCACCAAGGTGGAAAATAATTTGCTTTAACAGCAGCATCCAACTGGCTTTCTGTGTATGCCCAGGCCCTTCTAAACAGCGTGAAGTATTAGTATTCCTTTTTTTAAAAAAAATAATCTTTATTTACATTTTCTGTTAAAAACAAAACATCATACAAATAACATAAAGAGAAAAAAACCCCATAAACCACCCACACAAAACATAAAACAAATGTATCTCTACGCAGTAATCTAATAACGTAATATCCTGTACTATGTGTTTATATTATAATCCGGAGAAGACAGAACACCTTACATATCTTTATACAACAGTCAAATCCGTTCGACCTCATTATATTTATACAATATAACTTTAGTAATACATATAATTTCTCATCTAGTTTGGATTATACTTTCCTCTTCTCTAGCCATCTATAGAATTTTCCTCAAGATAAACCCATTTGTGTTTGGTCTTTGTCTTTTAATTTCTTGGTCAATTTATCTGCTTCAGCACAGAGCCTCAGATAGCTCAGCAGGCTAGATAGCCTGTTATTAACACCCAGCTGTCTGCAATTGTGCAAGTTCGAGGCTCAAGGTTGACTCAGCCTTCCATCCTTTCTAAGGTGGGTAAATTGAGGACCCAATTTGTCAGGGCAATAAGCTGACTTTGTATAAATATACAAAAGTATGGAGGCTATTGCTTAACACATTGTGAGCCCCCCTGAGTCTCCGGAGAAAGGCGACATATAAAACTAATAATAATAATAATAATAATAATAACAGTCCAAAATCTTCTGTATAATAGCTTCCTCTGATGGGATATTTTGATTTTTCCAAAATTGGGTGCAGGTTAATCTCGCCGCCGTGATAACATGTAGAGCAAGGTACCATATGTCTTTTTTCATGTTTTCTGGCCTGGAGCCGAGTAGGCATGTCTCTGGGCGCCATTCAATCTTTAGATTTAGAATCTCATTTTTTTTATTTTTCCCCAAAATTCCACTGCTTTCAGGCATGTCCACCATTGATGGTAGTATGTGCTACGGTCAGTCCCACATTTCCAGCATTCCGCAGATTGTCCCTTAAACATTCTAGCTAATCTATCTAGTATCTAGTATTAGTATTACTTTGTAAAGCCTTAGTTAGACCACACTGGGTATATACTGCATCCAATTTTGGCCACCACAATATATAAAAAAAGATGTGGAGACTCTAGAAAGAGTGCAGAGAAGAGCAACAAAGATGATTAGGAGGATGGAGGCTAAAATGTATGAAGAACGGATGCAGGAACTGGGCATGGCTCGTTTAATGAAGAGAAGGACCAGGGGAGACATGAGAGCAGTCTTCCAATATCTCAGGGGCTGCCCCAAAGAAGAGGGAGTCAAGCTCTTCTCCAAAGCCCCTGAGGGCAGGACAAGAAGCAACAACAGGTGGAAACTAATCAAGGAGAGAAGGAACCTAGAACTAAGGAGGAATTTCCTCCCAGTGGGAACAATTAATCCAGTGGAACGACTTGCCACTAGAAGTTGCTCCGTCACTGGAGGTTTTTAAGAAGAGATTGGCCAATCGTTTGTCTGAAATGGTATAGGGCAGTGATGGCTAACCTTTTTGCCATCGCGTGCCAGGAGGGGGGAGAGCGAAGGGGGGTTGCACGCGCATGTGCCCATACCCATAATTCTATGCGCCCTTCTATGCGCCCTGCACATGCGTGCATGAACACCCCTCCCCCCCGCTCGCACTGCTTTTGGTACGCAATGGACTGATAGGCCCATTTTTCTCTCTGGCTCCAGAGCCTTTCTAGGAGTCTGGGGAGGGTGAAAACAGCCTTCCCCATCCCCCTGGACGTCCTCCAGAGGCCAGAAATGGCCCATTTGCCAACTTCCGGTTGGACAGGAAGGCCCGATTTTTGCTCTCCCCAGCCTCCAGAGCCTCTCTAGGAGTCTGGGGAGGGCGAAAATGGCTCTACCCCCCTCCCCCGCGAGGCTCTCCGGAGGCAGGAAACAGCCTGTTTCTCTACAGTGGGCCCAGAAGGTCTGAAAATCAGCTGGCCAGCGCGCTGAGCTCACATACCCACTGATATGGCTACGATGGCACGCGTGCCATAGATTCCCCATCACGGGTATAGGGTCTCTTGCTGAGCAGGGGGTTGGAGGAGAAGCTCTCTCAACGTCCCTTCCCATTCTGTTTTCCTGGTTTTTTGGGGAAGGTCTCGTTCTGCCTCCAAGAGGGGGGTACAGGGACCCAGAATTGTCGGTGGGCACAGCATGACAGATCAAAAGACGGCGCAGGAAGTCATTCTCCCCTAACGCCACTCTGTGTCTTCGCAGGGAGGCTGAGCTCTGCGGGAGCCGACTGACGGAGGAACGATGCCGGTGGTGTGGCCAACACTTCTGGACCTCAGCAGGGATGAATGCAAAAGGGTCCTCCGGAAATTGGGTAAGTGCAGCCCGGAAGGGAAGGATAAGATCCTAGACCTCAAGGTGGAAAGTACTTTGTGTTTCCCCCAAAATAAGACCCTGTCTTATATTTTTTTGAACCCCGAAATAAGCGCTTGGCCTTATTTTTGGGGAGGTTTTATTATTTTGGGGCGCATGGCACAAGATGGGGCTCCTCTTGCTGTCTTACCTGATTTCCAGCTCTGCGTTTAAATATTTTTTGGCGGAGGGCTTATTTTTTGGGGGGGGGGCTTATTTTAGCGCATGCGCTCAAAAGCCCGATTGGGCTTATTATCAGGGAATGCCTTATTTTTGGGGAAACAGGGTAGGTACAAAGTAGATGTCAGCACTCCAAGCCGCATTCACTCTAGTGCTGACATAAGAAGAAGAAGGGCATCTGGAAAGAGACGTTTTGACTTTTCACCTACTTATTTTCTCTGGAGATAATATCCCCTAGGAGATGGGATGGGAGGGGGGAAATTCCTTTGAGCTGGAGCGGTAGATTAGGGAAAGAGCGACTTGGAAGATGGCCAATGAGACCAGAGGAGTGGAGACAGGAAGGGAGGGGTTGGCGCCGGGAAGTCAGTGTTGGCTACGATGAGTCGGAGTTAGAACGTAATAAATGAGAGTTTTTTTCATCAAAGACTTTGTTTGAAATGCAATTTATTTGAGATGACCTTGGAACCTGACAGTAGGTATGTAGTAACCAGAGATGGGCTTTACATAATTACACAACCAGTTCGCCCAGCACTGAAAATGCGCGCACCCACCTTCCGTGCATGCGTTGTTGTGGCTCCGTTGCCTGAGCCTGTGCCATCGTCAGGAGAGGACTCCGAGAGTGAAAGGGAGGAATTGGCAAGACCTCCCTCTTCAGGACCCTCCTCTCTGGCAATGCCCCTGGAGGACACCGAAGGGCAAGAGATAGGCCCAGAGCCAAGCACATCCCCGCAGCCACTGGTGGACAGTGACGAGGGAGATAAGTGCTGGCTGGATCCTCGCCAGCGACGCAGGGAGAAACGTGCCCAACAGAAGGCACGGCGTGCTCGTGATTAGCTGACTCACTGGACCACACCCCACAGCCTATAAAAGAGAGTGAGTCAGCCTGCACTTTTGTGATGAACAAAAACAAAGATTCCTGCATCTCAGCTTTGGCTATTCTGGACACTTGTGGTGTGTATTTTTCTGTTCTGTTAATAAAGGTTTTGGCACGCAGCTGCTGGGATTGCTGCCAGGCTCCTTATCAGACTACTTGGTTGCCTGCCAGCTTATTTTAACCTCCGACTGTCTGAATTGGGTTTATTCCTGGGGGCGGAGACAGAACATGCGTGAAACCTTCCACACATGCGTTTTGCACATGGCTTAAAAAAGTGGCTAAATAGGTCGTAACTACCAGTTCGCTCGAATTGGTCCGAACATCCCACCACTGAAAGTAACCCATGCTAAAGCACCAAGAGGAGGGAGGGGGGAAGTACGGGAGATCGTATTGGTCAGGGCTTCGAGGGACCAACCGCCCCCCCCCCCATCTATCCTAAGATTTCAATGTGTCAAATGATCTGTCTCTGATTCCAGCGATTTTTTGCAATTCCAAATGGGGTTTCTTCATTTTATTATGTTAAGAATCGCCCATCTCCCTCATAGAAGGACTCTGGGTGGTGTACAATATGTTTCTCAGCGCAGGCTGACAAGTCTGTCCATCCGGGAGGTGAATAGTTGTCTGCCCATCTATTCATCTCCGCCCCCTGCCTTTTATCCCCAGAGCTAGGGTGGGGCTTTGCTAGCAGCAGTGGTTCTTCCGTCCCAAGGACCGGTCCATAGATTTCCACTGCTCTCCTCTCCTCTGCCTTCTGCACATCAGGCACTGGACCCAGCTGTTCCTCCTCTTCCTCATCAGCCACTTCCAGACTTGGGGGCTGTTGACTCTCCATCTGACGGCTGATGGATGGCCCAGGCTCCACCCCTCTCTCTCTCTCTCTCTCTCTCTCTCTCTCTCTCTCTCTCTCTCTCTCTCTCTCTCTCTCTCTCTCTCTCTCTGTCTCGCTCTCTCTCTCTCTCTCTCTCTCTCTCTCTCTGACTGCTCCCTTCCCTTCCTCCCCCTCAGAGCTCCCTGGTTGTCCTGATGCTGATCCTGATTCCCACACCTCTTCCTCCTCCTCTGATTCGGTTGCTGGACAGGGCCCACGGCCGACAGGCCACAACAATCAATGTGCAGAAACAGGTTGTTAGGCTGTTACGAAGGGATAGGAGGTTGGGGGCAGATCTTACCTTGGAGATGTTCCAATGGGCGTGGTTGCAGCATTGAAGGCTCTTTTGGGTCCCGCCAGTCAAAAGTTCTCTGACTGATGGGATCTGCAGTAGACAACACCCCCCCCCCTCCCTTTCTCTAATGGCGAGGAACAATTGAAGTTTGAATCCTGCACTTTTGCAGAAAGCCAGAATACCTTATTTCTCATTTTCCCCTTGGCCAGAAATATTCCCAAGATCTTTCCTTGCTGTATTCTTAAAGGGAGAGGTGGCAAGACGCCCAATTGCAACCCTTAATCGTTTCCTGCAACTTCCTGTGAATCTCATCCTCTCTTTCCTTCCTCTTTGCCCTGTTCCCTCTCCTCCCTTAGAACTGGAAGCCTACGCCGGAGTGATCAGTGCCTTGAGGGCCCAGGGAGATCTAACCAAGGAGAAGCGGGACCTTCTGGGGGAACTTTCCAGAGTGCTGAGGTAAATCCCGGTTAGCCTGGATCGGGTGTTTTTTTTTTCTCTTTGCTAGGGAAGGCTGAGTCCTCTTGGCAATTCAGAGGCAGAGGCTGTTGTGGCCCGCCAGCGGCCAGCAGAGCTGACAGCAGATTCGGACATTGAGGAGGTTGGGGAGGAACATGGGCCAGTCCTGGAGTCTGGGGAAGGCTCGGGCGAGGGCTCTGCATCGGAGGCAGAGAGAGGGCCAGGGCCGTCTGGTAGTTCTTTGCTGCCTCCGTAGTCTCCGAAGTCTGATGTCAGCGAGGCAGAAGAAGAACGGGAGCCTGTTCCCATGTGCGCATGCGCAGAGCTGCCGGAAGACAGGAACGATTAAGAAAACAGGGTCAACTTGGGAGTAAGGCTTGGAGATGATTGGCCCCTCCCGTAAGACATAAAAGAGGAGCGAAGGGGACGTGAGCTTTTGCAGGAAGCAATTAGTTCATCTGGCCGGTAAAAGTTCTGTTTGACTCTGTGCTAAGTTTGGCCTTGCCCTGCGTGTGGCAATTAGTTCTCTGGCAGCATTCCAAGGGAGATAAGGTGGGTGTTCGTAAACACTCCCCTGAAAGACTGTTTGAGAAGCCTTTTGAACTGGGAATGACAATTAATTCATTCACAGCCGTATGAATTAAAGAGGTTTGCCGGGACTAAGATTGTGCTGTGTACTTTCAAAGGAAACCTAGGTCAGAACAGATGCAAAAAAAAATTAAAAATTAAAAATGCAGGAAATGGATGGTTGGAGGGAGGAGAAGTCCTTTCCTCACCAGAAGAAAATTCTACCTTTAGAGGATTGTAGGTGGCCCTGGAGTTAACGTCCATTCCTTTAATGACGAAGTTACCACGGTACTGAAAAAAGTGACTTACAACTGATCCCCACGCTTAAGACCATCACAGTCTTACAACAGGGGTGTCAAACTCAGAGTAAGCCTGCAGTACTGCATTCTAACCACCGTGCCACCACGGCTCAGCTAGCAACAGCAATAGCACTTAGACTTATATACCGCTTCACAGTGCTTTTACAGCCCTCTCTAAGTGGTTTATAGAGTCAGCCTCTTGCCCCCAAACCATCCGGGTCCTCGTTTTACCGACCTCGGAAGGACGGAAGGCTGAGTCAACCTTGAACCTGGTGAGATTCGAACTGCCAAATTGCAGGCAGCCGGCAGTCAGCAGAAGCAGCCTGCAGTACCGCACTCTAACCACTGCGCCACCTCGGCTCTTAAAAGTTCAATTTAATCCATGTCTTTTTCAACAGCATTTCAACGGAAAGGCATCGGGCGGAAGTTCGGAGGGCGGTCAACGATGAACGCCTGACAACCATCGCACATAAGTAAGATGGCAGCCTTACGAATATTTTCTAACCAGGTCTCACACTGGAAAAATTTCCGAGTGTCTCTTTTGCATTTAGGGCTCCGGGTCCAATACATGGTTGACACTAGTACCGTATTTTCCGGCGTATAAGACAACTGGGTGTATAAGACGACCCTCAGTGCCATTTAAGGCTCGTCAGAGCCTTATGGGCTGGTCTGCCTGGTTACAGGAGAATGAGACCCGGTGTATAAGACGACCCCCGACTTTTGAGAAGATTTTTGTGTGTTAGAAAGTAGTCTTATACGCAGGAAAATACAGTAATTTTTTTCTTTCTTTCATTCCATTTTTTACCCTGCCTCAATCCAACAGACCTTTCAACCCTTTACAAATATGGTCAAACGAAAGATAAGCAGACAGGCTAAAATCCTAAAACCACGTTTTAGGCTTTGTGATCCAAACATTTCCTAGGGCAGCTTATTCTCAGCGTTTTTCCGAACGTGGCCAAGATGAGAGCAGATCTAACCACAACAAGAGATGGTGACAGTGCCGCCATTGGGAAGCGATACTTGAGTGTTGCTGCCTCTTCCCCCCCCAAAAAAGTGGGGAGCAGCAGGCTGTTTCTCTTTCATTGGGCAGCCCGCAAGTAGTGGCATCCTCAGGATAGCAAGAGCACTTATATACCGTTTCATGAGGGACGCGGTGGCTCAGTGAATAAGACGCTGAGCTTGTCGATCGAAAGGTCGGCAGTTCAGCGGTTCGAATCCCTAGCGCCGCGTAACGGGGTGAGCTCCCGTTCCTTGGTCCCGGCTTCTGCCAACCTAGCAGTTCGAAACCAGGTAAAAAACGCAAGTAGAAAAAAAATAGGAACCACCTTTGGTGGGAAGGGAACAGCTTTCCGTGCGCCTCTGGCGTTGAGTCATGCCGGTCACATGACCCCGGAGACGTCTTCGGACAGCGCTGGCTCTTCGGCTTTGAAACGGAGATGAGCACCGCCCCCTAGAGTCGGGAACGACTAGCACATATGTGCGAGGGGAACCTTTACCCTTTCATAGTGCTTTCCAACCCTCTCTAAGCAGTTTTAAGAGTCAGCCTCTTTTCCCCAACAATCTGGATCCTCATTTTAGCGACCTCGGAAGGATGGAAGTCAACTGAGTCAACTTTGAGCCGGTCAGGATCGACTTCCTGGCAGGGGGCAGAGTCAGCCTGCAATATTGCATTCTTAACTACCGTGACTCCTGAAATGTGTGTTTTTTTTAACACGGGTATTTACAGAGTAACAGAGTGGAAAGGGACCTCGGCGGTCTTCTAGTCCAGGGGTCTCCAATCTTGGCAACTTTTAAGACTTGTGGACTTCAATTCTTGAGCGTTGAAGTCCACAAGTCTTAAAAGTTGCCAAGGTTGGAGACCCCTGTCATAGTCCAACTCCCTGTTCAGGCAGGAAATCCTGTAGCCTGTCAGACCAATGGTGGTCCAATCTCTTCTTCAAAACCTCCAGTGACGGAACACCCATAACTCCTGGAGGCAAGGTGTGATTAGGGAAAGCGTAAGTAATTCAGATGGAAAGTGAACAGGCTATTTATTTATTTATTTGCTTATTTACTTACTTACCTACCTACTTATTTATTTACTTATTTACTTACTTATTTATTTACTTATTTACTTACTTACTTATTTACTTACTTACTTACTTATTTACTTACTTATTTACTTACTGACTTACCTACCTATTTATTTATTTACTTACTTACTTACTTACTTACTTATTTACTTACTTTCTTATTTATTTACTTATTTACTTACTTATTTATTTACTTACTTATTTATTTACTTACTGACTTACCTACCTACTTATTTACTTACTTACTTACTTACTTATTTACTTACTTACTTACTTACTTATTTACTTACTTACTTATTTACTTATTTATTTACTTATTTGCTTACTTACTTACTTATTTATTTACTTATTTACTTACTTATCTATCTATCTATCTATCTATCTATCTATCTATCTATCTATCTATCTATCTATCTATCATCTATCTATCTCTATCTATCTATCTATCTATCTATCTATCTATCTATCTATCTATCTATCTATCTATCTATCTATCTATCAAATTTATGTACCACCCTACTCCCGCAGGACTCAGGGCGGTGAACAGCCAAGATAAAATACAGACAATACAAACGTTTAAAAAAAACCATTAAAATTATTAAATGTTTTGGCCCAAAAACAAATTTAAAACACCCAATTTATGAGACAGATTAAAAGCAATTTAAAAGGGAGGATAGGCCAGACCAGCCTGCAGGAATAAAAATGTTTTGAGAGCAAGTCGAAAAGTGCGTAGATCCGGGATCCTCCGTATCTCCGGGGGGAGCTCGTTTCAAATAGTGGGTGCCCCCACAGAGAAGGCTCTCCCCCTGGGGGCCGACAATCGACACTGTTTGGCCGACAGCACCCTGAAAAGCCCCCCTCTATGGGAGCGTATTGGTCGGTGGGAGGCCACTGGTGTCAGAAGGCGGTCTCGTGGATACCCCAGTCTGATGCCATGGAGTGCTCTAAAGGTGGTAACCAAAACCTTGAAGCGCACCCGGAAGACCACTGGGAGCCAGTGCAGCTCGTGCAGGAGGGGGGTCACATGGGAGCCACGTCGCTCCCATAACCACCCGCGCGGCCGCATTCTGGACCAACTGGAGCCTCCGGGTGTTCCTCAAGGGGAGCCCCATGTAGAGAGCATTGCAGTAGTCCGGGAGGGAAGCATTGCAGTAGTCCAGGTGGACAGTCCAGGTGGGAAGTTTCTAAAGTTGTGGGTTTCCCTTCAGCATGTCCGGGCCTAACAGCTCTTCAGAGTGGTCCATCGAAGGCCGTCGACTGGTTCCTCTGATGCCCCGGTTGGTTCCACAAACAGCCTTCACCGTCACGGCCAACGCGGTGGCCAACGCAGCTCTCCAGCACAACGCATCTCTCCCTTCCCCCGCGGAAACGGGAAGCAAAGAAGGTGAGGGTAAGCGACCTTTATCTCCTTACAACTTGGGTCTCGGGAAGAAGGGAGATACGTCTTTGGGAAGGATCGGCAGCCCGCGGCTCTGGAGTCCCTGTGCTGCGGCTCCCTGTCGCTCAAAATATGCATCACAACCGCCAGTGTGTGATACCCGCCGGCACATGATTTATTGAGCTTTTCAACCCCCGGTAGGCCAACCGTGGATAAATCCAAGAAAAGAAAAGTTTCGGAAGAAAACAGAACATTTAATTCAACTATATATGCTAGTTTTGGGGCCGCTCAAGAAATAGTCAGGCCCAGGAAGGGTTTTGTGACTCCCTGTGTTTTCTTTTCTGTGGGAAACAGATCCAAATGGCTCTTTGAGTGTTTAAAGTTGCCATCTCCTGGTCTATGGGTGTTCTCTGCCATCCATGTCACGGTCATCCCAAATGTGCTTTTTCAGGAGACGACTGATCTTTCTTTTGTTTTTCCTTGAAGATGTTTCGCTTCTCATCCAATAAGCTTCTTCAGTTCTGACTCTCCTCCATCACTTCGTTAGAACTGAAGAAGCCTCTTAGATGAGAAGTGGAAACGTCTTCAAGGAAAAACAAAAAAAGTCCACTTGCCTCTGGAAAAAGCAAGACCGGAAGAGAGATAGTTTTCACATTCGGAACGAACAAGCCTTGAATTGGGGTTTAGCACACTTTGGAGGCAGGGGGATGCTCTTGTGTGACTCGGGGGGGGCCGAAAAATGATTCAAGACAGCAGGATTTATTTAGAAAACCCAACTAAAACTTATCTTTTGATTTCCTCTTCAGTCGTGGTTTGTTACTCCTACACAACTACCACCTCAACGCCGACATCCACTCCCGTACCGAGCGGTAGCATTGCAACGGTTAAATCCCCCAGACCTGCCAGCCCAGCTTCCAACGTTGTTGTTCTCCCAAGTGGAAGTGCTGTTTACGTTAAAAGTAAGTGTGTTGTCAGCCAAAACGGAAGATCCGGACTTGAAAGAGTTTTGAGATGATCATTACATGTTGGTTATGACTGCAAAGCAGATTGCTTGAATCCTGGTGCAGTTTTGGGTGTTAAATTCAAGTAGCTGGTAGTCTTGGAAAAGATTGTTTCAAGGTGGCAGGTTCGAACATTTTGATTGCACAGGTAGACGGTCCTCGTTTAGCGACCACAATTAGAAGTGGCAACTTGGTCGCTAAGTGTACAATGACGGGGCCCGGAGTATGCTTATAATTTTACTTCAGCTTTCTGTTTCCTTCCCTCCCCCACCCTTTGGAATGCATACTCCACTGCTGGGATAATGAGCAAGAAGGGAATTGATGTTTACATTCCTTGGAGAGGAAGGGATTATAAGAGAGTAAGAAGGATCACAGTGGTGAATACAGGTAGATCTTCACTTACAACAGTTCATTTACAACTGCGAAGTTACAACGGCACTGGAAAAAGTGACGTGACCACTTTCCACACTTAACGACCATTGCAGCGTCCCCATGTGATCAAAATTCAGATGCTTGGCAACCAACTCACATTTATGACGGCTGCAATGTCCCGTGATCATGTAATCACCTTCTGTGACCTTTGGATAAGCAGAGTTAATGGGGAAGCCAGATTTGTTTTAACAGCTGTGTTACTTACTTAACAACTGCAGTGTTTCACTTAACAACTCTGGCAAGAAAGGTTGTAAAATGGGGCAAAGCCCACATTACAAATGTCGGCAGTAGAAATGTTGGGCTCAATTGTGGTCCTAAGAGAGCACTATCTGTACCCATTGAAAGGAATGTAACCACATATCTCTTTGTGTAGTGTGCTGGCTGGGAGCCTAGAGCTGCTTAGAAGCCAACATAATCCAAAGATGTGACACTGATTAAAGTCTTGTCAGTTACAGGCAGCAGCTTGGAGCTGGCTAATTAAAATGTAAGGCTCAGTTGTTAACTTGTGGTTGGCACCTATTGTGGAAGTGCTAGGGAGCCAACAAAATCCCAAGATGTGACTCTGATTAAAGTCTTGTCAGTTACAGGCAGCAGCTTAGAGCAGGCTAATTAAAATGGTTTTCTCTGGTTTTCTTTCTGTATTCACTTTAAGAATTTTCTGTATTAAGATATGAATCCTACCCCAATATTGCTTTGCTTTATCACACGTCCACCCTAGATGATAAAAAGTCCCTTCTTTACATTTACATTTCCAACGTTCATTTGAAATACCTTGATACATTCTTGACAATTTATCTGGAGTTGAATACCAACAATCCATCATCTTACAGAAATTGTCTTTTAAATTACAGTTTCATGTTAATTTTAAACCTTGATTTCACATATTCTCCCCTGCTGTTCAAGCATTACATCGTATCCAAAGTTCCTTGCCCACCGAATCATACAATGCTTTTAAATTGTTCCTTTTCCAGATTTAAATTCAATAGCCCTTTATAGACTTCATCACTAAACGCGCAGTAAAATGTCAGATTCATTCGACGGAACGAGAACCCCAAAATCTGTGCTCTTCGTTGCAGGCGTGAGTTGTTCGGATGAGGACGAGAAACCCCGCAAGAGGCGGCGTACCAATTCTTCCAGCTCCTCCCCGGTGCTCCTGAAAGAGGTCCCCAAAGCCATCCCGCCGGTCACCAAGACCATCACGGTGCCCGTGGGGGGCAGCCCCAAGATGAGCAGCATCATGCAGAGCATCGCCAACTCCCTGCCACCCCACATGTCCCCCGTGAAGATCACCTTCACCAAGCCCTCCTCCACTCAAACCACCAACACCAACACCCAGAAGGTCCGAGGTGGCATCGGGGTGGTTTGGGGGAAAGCTGCTCCTATTCTACCAAAGGGTTTGGGGAGGGGTCGGCAACCTGTGGCTCTGGAGCTGCATGTGGCTCTTTCATCCCTCTGCTGCGGCTCCCTATCGCCAGTCGGCGCCACAATTTTGAGAGTAACTTCCAGTTTGGGGGGGTGAGCACGGGTCACCAGAAGAAGATTCTATGGCAAGGGGCTGTTTTTCCGGTAGGCTCCAGAATTGATAGGGCGTCCACTTAGGACAGGTAGAGGAAAAAGGATGCTGCGCTAGGAGGAGACTGCATGGTGGGGGAACTGGACTTCCGGTCGGCTCGAGAATTGAACGCGGTGCTTCCAGTTCAGAGCTTTGTGGCTCTGACTGTTTAAGGTTGCCGATCCCTGGGTTTGGGTTAAAGCAGGGGTCCTCAACCCCCAGGCTGTGCACCGGCAACGGGCTGCAGCATGCCAAAAAATGGGCCGCGGAAACAAGCAAATTCTGGAGCCAACCAAATTCTGGAGCCGACCATGCACGCCACGTCCGGTCCACGGAAAAAGCTTCTCCACGGAACTTGTCCCTGGTGTCCAAAAGGTTGGGGTGAGGGGCAATTGATCTAGAACCCTCCAGTACGCTGTATATCGACGGTACACTGACCAAAAATGAAAGATCACCCACCTCCACAAGCAGCCAGCCATAAATTCATACAAACTCATGCTATAAACTCCCGGGGTGAACAATTGGCAATTTTACAACCTGTGGCCTTCATGCTGGCTCAGGAATTTTGGGAGTTGAAGTCCACAGGTCCTCAAGTTGCCATAGTTGCCCACTTCTGCTATACAGGTAGTCCTCGACTTACGACCACAATAGAGCCCACAATTTTTCCATTGCTAAGCAAGACAGTTATTAAGTGAGTTTTGCTCCATTTTACAGCTTTTCTTACGTCTCTCCATGGAACCCCAAAAGGTCAGGGAATGCTGGGTTAAAGTTTTCTGCGGGATGAGCCACCCTGGCTACAGGTAGTCCTCGACTTACGACCACAATTGAGCCCGATGTTCACGTTACCAGGAGCGTCTCGGTGCCGCTGCGTTCTCTACAGGCACTTCTCAGCTTAGCTCCGTTTTGTGACGGTTCGAAGTTACAACGGGGCTGAAAAATGGGACTCGTGATCGTTTTTCACACTTTGCAAAACCGGTCGCCACATCCGTACGGTCGCGGGATCCAAATTCAGACGGTGCGCAGCTGTCTCACCTTTACAATAGTTGTGGTGCCCTGTGATCGTGCGATCACGTTTTGCGACAGTTTGACAAAGCAAAGTCAAGAGATAAAACCAAACCCACATAGCATTAAGTTAGCGTTGCTAACTTAAGAACTGCAGCAATTCACTTAACAACCATGACCAGAAAGGTCGTGGAATGGGGCAAAACTTGCTTAACAAATGTCTCAGTTAGCAACATAAATTTTGGGCTCAATTGTTGTCATATGTCGAGGACTACCTATAGATTCCTGGATGGAAAGTGCTCAAATTTGGATCACGTGTCATAGTTCTGCAGTAGTTGTTAAGTGCACAGCCGGTGGAAAATCTCTTTTTTCACTAATTTCCAGCAGTCACTAAACGAATGGTTGTAAATCAAGGACTACCTGTGTTAGGTGAGCCGCGGTGGGGCAGTGGTTAGAGTGCAGTACTGCAGGCTACTTCTGATCACCGGCTGCCAGCAGTTTGGCAGTTCGAATGTCACCAAGCTCAAAAGTTGACTCAGCCTTCCATCCTTCCGAGGTTGGTAAAATGAGGACCCAGATTATTGTTAGGGGCAAGCGGCTGACTCTGTAAACCGCTTAGAGAGGGCTGGAAAGCACTGTGAAGCGGTATATAAGTCTAAGTGCTATTGCTATTGCCTTTTCTTCCTTCCTTTTCTCCTTCCTCCTCTCCTTGCCTTCCTCCTCCTTCCTCTTCCACTTCCTCTCTTCCTTCCTCCTTCTCCACTTCCTTTCTTTTCCCTTCATCCTCTTTTCCCCTTCCTCCTTCTCCCCTCCACTCCTTCCTTCCCTTTCCTCTTCTCCTGCCTCTTCCTTCCCCACTTCTTCCTCCTGTTGGTGTGGTGGCACAATGATTAGAATGCAGTACTGCAGGCCGCCTCTTCCCACTGCCAGCGGTTCGATCCTCACCAGCTCAAGGTGGACTCAGCCTTCTGTCCTTCCAAGATCGGTAAAACGAGGGACCCAGATTGTTGGGGGCAAAAGGCTGACTCTGTAAACGGCTTAGAGAGGACTATCAAAGCACTGTGAAGCTTTGTAAATTTCATATAAGTCTCAGTGTTATAAGTCTTAAATGCTATTGCTATTGTTATTCAGGTCTGCCCTGTTTGAGCACGGTCCTGGAAGCCCAACAGAATAGAAGAATAGAATAAATTCTTTATTGGCCAAGCGTGATTGGACACACAAGGAATTTGTCTTGGTGCATACGCTCTCAGTGTACATAAAAGAAAAGATACGTTCAACAGGAAAACGATCATATCCTACTATTGTCCAAAGTGTCTCCTTGTTCTCTTCCAGGTAATCATCGTGACAACCTCACCCAGCTCCACATTCGTCCCCAACATCCTCTCCAAATCCCACAACTACGCGGCCGTCACCAAACTCGTCCCGACGTCGGTGATAGCGTCCACCACCCAGAAGCAACCCGTGGTCATCACGGCTTCCCAGTCCTCCCTGGTTAACAACAGCCCCAGCCCCACCACAACTAGCCTCACCGCCGGGAGCTGTTCCACGCCTTCTTCCACGCCCAGCACTGTGGCGGTGACCACCGTGGTATCCTCCACACCGTCCGTGGTCATGTCAACGGTGGCACAGGGTAAGAGAGAGGCTGGCTGATTTGAGGAAGAAGGGAAGGTCCTATAGCAGTGATGCTGGGTCAGAGGGCCTTCTCTGCTGGCACGGGCGCCGTCATCCCTGGTTAGCTCTCCGTGGCGTTTCTTCTGTGAGCTGCTATTTCCCTGCAAACGACGAAACAGAAGGTCACAAAAGAAAAAGATCTTACCTCTTGCCGCGCTGCCGGTGTTGGGATGCCCCGCCTCCCGCTCGCCAGCTGGTCTTCGTGTCTCTGCTGCGCACGCACGCATTTTCGTGCAGATCCGTGAATGCGCACATACATTCGTGCGCACATGTTTGCACATGTCCATGTTTGTGCACATGCACATTTGCTCATGCGCACATTTGCTCATGCATGTTAGCGTGCCACAGCTTCCAGTTTGACCATGCGCGCATGCAGTTTGGGCACTCAGTGTCCAAAAGGTTCGCCATCACTGTCCTATAGCAGTGATAGGAAACCTAAGGCACATGTGATGGAAGTGGCACGCAGAGCCATCTCTCCAGGCACGCCAGCCATCGCCTGTTGCTCTTCCGGGTTCCGGCGGCCAGCTGGTCTTTGTGCACGCGGGAGCACCGGAAACTGAAAACCAGGTGCACGCCGGAAACTGGAAGCTCAGGGCATGCCAGGGAATTGCTCTCCCTGTTTCGGGTGTTCCCCATGCGCGCATGCACTCCCATTTCAGGACTCGGTGCAGAAAAGGTTCGCCGACACTGTCCTATAGCTTAACGACAGAGAATAAGTTTTTTTTAGTTTATTGTCATTGCACCTTGTACAACGAAATTAAATGCCATCTTCGGTGCACATTATAACTATAAAAATAAAACCACAAACATCCATCCTTTACATTCTATATAATTGAAATTGGAAACCCAACATTGCATTAATATTGCACTATACAGTAGAATTCAATATAGTTACTGCTCTGGGATAGGAGCTCTTTTTCAGCCTGTTTGTCCTTGTTTTTATTATCCTGTACCGTCTGCCAGATGGTAATTGTTCAAAAAAAGGACCTACTTGGCAAAGCCACATGGAGTCCAGAATCAAACAGAGATGCTAACTAGGAACAGAATTAACAATGTTGCTTTCCTGCAAAGGGCCCACGTGCCTTTGCTCCTCTTTTAAGCCTTTTGGGAGGGTCCAATCATCTCCAGGCCTTACTCCCGAGTCATCCCTTTTGCTTTAGCTGCTCTTGCCTTCTTGCAGCTCTGCGCATGCGCGCACTAGGAACAGGCTCCTCCTGTTCCTCTGCCTCTCTGCTGTCTGACTCTAGGGAGCCTGTGGAGCTGGCAGTGGAGTCAGAACATGAGGAGGCTGGGGAGGAACATAGGCCAGTCCTGGATTCTAGGGAAGGCTTGGACAAGGGCTCTGAGTTGGAGGTAGAGATGGGGCCAGGGCCATCTGGGAGTTATGCATGGACTCCGGAGCCTCCAGAGTCGGATATCAGAGAGGCAGAGGAACAGGAGGAGCCTGTTCCTCGTGCGTGCATGCGCAGAGCTGCCAGAAGGCACGAACAGTTAAAACAAAAGGGACGACTCGGGAGTAAGGCCTGGAGATGATTGGCCCCTCCTATAAGGCTTAAAAGAGGAGCAAAGGCAGGTGGGCCCTTTGCACAAAAGCAACGTTGTTCATTCTGTTCCCAGTCGGCATCTCTGTTTGATTCTGGACTCCGTGTGGCTTTGCCAAGTGGGTGTTTGGCAGCGTCTCAAGGGAGATAAAGGTTGGTGATTATCCCGAAGGACTTTTTGCAACTAATTGGGACTCAGCTGTGAAGGAACAGAATTCACAGCCGTTGCAATAAGAGAGGTTTTTGGGACTACTCGTCTGTTTTAAGGACTCAGGAAGCCTAGGTCACAGCAAGTATTCCAGGCGCGGCTTTTATTTAGGCTTTATAAATCCCTTCGCGTGATTTTGATTCCGTGCCCCTCTTTAAGGACCGTCGTTAGCTTTCTCGGCTGCTGAAATCGAGAAAGACACCAATCTCTGCCGTCCTGTCTTCCAGGTGTGTGCACCTCAGCGATCAAGGTGGCCGCAGCCCGGCTACCGTCTCCGAAAAGCCTGGTGGGAACGCCCAGCCAGATCCTCGCCCAGTTTCCCAAACAGCAGCTGACTTCACCGGCTCCGTCCCAGCCATCCGCAGCACCCCAGCAATCTCCTCTGCCCCCCAACATTAAACCCACCATCCAGATCAAGCAAGAATCAGGTATTGTAAAACAGGGAATGTATCATCCCTGCGATGGGGGAACCAGGGGGGTGGGGGTGGGGATAGAGGGAGTCCTCGACTTACGGCCACGCTTGAGCTCCAAATTTCCATTGCTAAGCCAAGGCAGTGGTTAAGCGAGAGCTTTGTCCCGTCATGCGACCTCTCCTGCCAGAGTTGTTAAGGGAATCACCGCAGTTGGGAGGCTAGGAAACTGGTTGTTAAGTTTGGCTTTGCTTGTCGGAAGGTCGCAAAAAGGGAAGACGTGACCCCCAGGGGACACGGCGACCGTCGTAAGTACATGCCAGCTGCCAAGCGCCAGAATTTTGATCAGGTGACTCTGGGGGTGCTGGGGATGTCGTAAGTGTGGGAAAACGGTCAGTTGCGGCTTTGAATGTTCGCTAAACTAAGAGTTGAAAGTCGAGGATTATCTGTGCTTTAACAATCTATGAATGTTAACGGGTTTGTCAACCTGCTCTAGGATCCAAGATGTGTTCTTAAACTTTCTCTAATTTTCTGTCCTCCCTTCCTCCCTCCCTTCCTCTGTCCCTTTCTCCCTTCCTTTCTTCCTCTCTCCTTCCCTCCCTCCCTCCCTCTCTTCCTCCCTGCTTTCCTTCCTCCTTTCATCCCTCTGCCTTTCCTCACTCCCTCACTCTCCCACCCCTCCCCTTCCTTCCTTCCTTCCTTCCTTCCTGCTTTCCTTTCTCCTTTCATCCCTCCACCTTTCCTCACTCCCTCACTCTCCCACCCCTCCCCTTCCTTCCTTCCTTCCTTCCTTCCTGCTTTCCTTTCTCCTTTCATCCCTCCACCTTTCCTCCCTCCCTCACCCTCACCCTCCGACCCCTGCCCTTCTTCCTTCCTTCCTTCCTCCCCTCCCTCCCTCCCTGCTTTCCTTCCTCCTTTCATTCCTCCACCTTTCCTCCCTCCCTCACCCTCACCCTCCGACCCCTGCCCTTCCTCCCTTCCTCCCTCCCTCCCTGCTTTCCTTCCTCCTTTCATCCCTCTACCTTTCCTCCCTCACCCTCCCCTTCCTCCTTTCCTTCCTTCCTTCTTTCCTTCCTTCCTCCCTCCCTTTGCCTTGCCACTGTTGTTCACCATCTCCTCCCCAGGTGTCAAAATCATCACCCAGCAGGTGCAGCCCAGCAAAATCCTCCCCAAACCCGTCACGGCGACCCTGCCCAGCAGCAGCAATTCCCCCATTATGGTGGTGAGCAGCAACGGGACCATCATGACGACCAAGCTGGTCACGGCTCCCGCCGGTGAGTCCATCGGTCCATCCCGGCCAGTTTCCATGGCAGTCGGGAAGTGGGGGAGGGGAGGGCAAGCGAGCGTTCCTATCGAAGGTGGTCCCTTCCTCTGGGAGGGCAGCCGGGCTGGTAGCCCCAGCTGCCAACTCATGAACTGATCTTCACAGGGCAGAGCAAGCGATATATTTTTTTCTTTCTTTCTTTCTTTCTTTTTTTTCTTTCTTTCTTTCTTTCTTTCTTTCTTTCTTTCTTTCTTTCTTTCTTGCTTTCTTTCTTCTTTCTTTCTTTCTTTCTTTCTTTCTTTCTTTCTTCTTCTTTCCTTCCTTCCTTCCTTCCTTCCTTCCTTCCTTCCTTCCTTCCTTCCTTTCTCTCTCTCTCTCTTTCCTTCCTTCCTTCCTTCCTTCCTTCCTTCCTTCCTTCCTTCCTTCCTTCCTTCCTTCCTTCCTTCCTTCCTTCCTTCCTTCCTTCTTTCTTTCTTTCTTTCTTTCTTTCTTTCTTTCTTTCTTTCTTTTTTTCTTTCTTTCTCTGTCTCTCTCTCTCTCTCTTTCCTTCCTTCCTTCCTTCCTTCCTTCCTTCCTTCCTTCCTTCCTTCCTTCCTTCCTTCCTTCCTTCCTTCCTTCCTTCCTTCCTTCTTTCTTTCTTTCTTTCTAAAGTCACCCAGCCAGATTTCATGCCTAAGGCGGGACTAGAACTCACTGTCTCCTGGTGATTGGCCCAAAGTCACCCAGCTGGCCTTCATGCCTAAGGCAGGACTAGAACTCACCGTCTCTTGGTGATTGGCCCAAAGTCACCCAGCCAGATTTCATGCCTAAGGCGGGACTAGAACTCACCCCCCTCCCAGTATCTAGAGTGGTGCCTTAACCACAAACTGGAAAATTATGGAAGTTGTCCTCTGACGAAAAACCTGCCACCTCTCCATAGTTGCGACTAGCTGAGGAATTCTGGGAGTTGAAGTCCACAAGTCTTAAAGTTGCTGAGTCGTGAGTCCCCTGGGCTGCCTGAGTTGCTTAGGTTGGGAAGCTCCCTTCTCCTCCTGGTCTTCCCACATGACATGCAAATCAGACCATAAACGGATATCTTACTCTGTTGTTTTTTTTCTCTTCCCCCTTCCTTAAACCAGGGACTCAAGCGACTTACACCCGTCCGACCGTGAGCCCTTCCATAGGGGCACGGGTGACGGGCACGCCGGGTGCAGCCACCTACGTGAAAACCACAAGCGGTAGCATCATCACGGTGGTCCCCAAATCGCTCGCCACGCTGGGAGGCAAGATTATCAGCAGTAACCTTGTTTCTGGTAGGTAGTCCCATGTCACTGTTTAACTGGAAACCAATCAGGAAGAAAAGAAAAGAGAAAAAAAAGAAAAGAAAAGAATATAAAATGAGTAGAATACAGAATGAATAGAATACAGAATGAATAGACTAGACTAGACTAGACTAGACTAGAATGCAGAATGAATAGAATAGATATTAATAGAATAGAATAGAATAGAATAGAATAGAATAGAATAGAATAGAATAGAATAGAATAGAATAGAATAGAATAGAATAGAATGCAGAATAATGAATAGAAGAGGAGAAGAGAAGAGAAGAGAAGAGAAGAGAAGAGAAGAGAAGAGAAGAGAAGAGAAGAGAAGAGAATGTAGAAAATAGAAATAGGAATAGGAATAGGAAGTAGGACTAGAATAGAATGAATGAAATAATAGGAATAGAATGGAATGGGAATAGGAATAGGAATAGGAATATAATTTTTTATTGGCCAAGTGTGATTAGACACACAAGGAATTTGTCTGGTGCATACGCTCTCAGTGTACATAAAAGAAAAGATACGTTCATCAAGAATCATAAGGTACAACACTTAATGATAGTCATAGGGGACAAATCAGCAACCAGGAAACAATATCAATATAAATCATAAGGATACCAGCAACAAAGTTACAGTCATACAGTCATAAGTGGAAGGAGATGGGTGATGGGAACGATGAGAAGATTAATAGTAATGCAGACTTAGTTACTACGTTGGCAGCGTTGAATTTAGAGAGAGATGTGGGTTCATGCACCTAGCTTAGTTTGCTATTTCAATCATAATAGACCCCATCCCCACCCCACAGGAAGGCAGTAGAATCCAGTGGGTGCTGTAGAGGCCGAGGACTGGGAATAGGACGAAGGAATAGAAAGGGGAACTCATCAAATTTGTAGATGACAGTAAACTGGCAGGAATAGCCAATGTCCCAGAAGACAAGCTCAGGACCCAAAAAGATCATGACAGGCCTTGAACAATGGGCCCTATCCAGTGTGTGTGATGAACTGTAGCGCTATTTTATTTTTTACTTTTAATAGCATTTTTTTTACAACTTATTCGGCCGAATTGGGGAGGCAAGTCAATAGAAAAAGCATAGCAATCAAAAGTATTGAAGCGGGCAAGGGATGATGGATAGATGATTTTTCTTTTTTTTTTATTGTTCTGGTTTGCTTTTCCTTTCTCTCTCTCTCTCTCTCTCTCTCTCTCTCTCTCTCTCTCTCTCTCTCTCTCTCTCTCTCTCTCTTCCCCCCCTTTTTTTCCTTTTAGGTGGATGACATGATTAGAAGTTAGGATAAACCGAAATAGTTTCTTAATAAAACATGATATGATTAAAAGCTAGAATAAGTGACAAATAAGGAACAAGAGGAAGGGGAATATGAGTGTATATTCTTTAAAAGTAATAACAAGATACAACATGGAGCAATTGAATGATGATGGATTGTAATCTAATATAAATGTGTATTATTGCTAGAAATACATGAGTCGGTTGAATGTAATAATTATGATGTAATTTCATCGGTTCTATTTGTATTAGAATGTGTGACACCCGGTTGCCACAGTGTTCACGCACTGATTTGATATATTTTTTTATTAAAAAAAAAAACTTCCCACCCTAACTTTTCCCCATAAATGAACCTTGTTTGTAGATCAACCTATTTTATTTTCACTTTTCTTTTAAGGTAACTCCTTGATGAAGACTTATTTTCAGCAAAAAGGTACTCAACTGCGCTCTTTGTCTGATTTCTTTTCGAGGGTCTTGGGGATTTTCACCTCCTCGGTACAGGTGGTCCTTGACCTTACCGCACTTCGTTTAGTGACCGTCCAAAGTGGCCACGGCGCTGAGACGCGACTTGTAACCGTTTCTACGACCGTTTTAGAACAGTCCACACGGTCGCGCGATCAACATTCAAACGCTTGGCCTACGGTTCCCTACTTATGACGGTCGTAGAGCCCCGGGAGGGGTGGCATGTGATCCCCTTTGACGACCTCCTTTCAAGCAAAGTGTCAACGGGGGCGCCCGATTTGTTTAATAACCGCGTTACTAATTGAGACGAGCGCGGTGATTCGCTTAACAGCGCACGTGGCGAGGAAGGTTGTAAAACGGGACCAAATTCCCCGTTAACAAAGGTTTCACAAAAGTTTGGGCTCACTTGTGGTTGTAGGCGAGTACTACCTGTGCTATTATGTATTACATTTATTAGGAACGAAATAGTAAAAAGATAAATAAACAAGACCAATAGCACTTCGACTTATCAGTATATACAGCTTCACAGTGCTTTTGCAGCTGTCTGTGAGCTGTTTACAAAGTCAGCCTGTTGCCCACAACAATCTGGGTCCTCGTTTTACCGACCTCCGAAGGACGGAAAACTGAGTCAACCTTGAGCTGGTCAGGATCGAACTCCTGGCAGTGGGCAGAGTTAGCCTGCAATAGTGCATTCTAACCACTGTTGCACCATGGCTCCTCCCTTCCTTCTTCCCTCCCTTTGCAATAGCATTTAGACTTATATACTGCTTCACAGTGCTTTTATAGCCCTCTCTAAGCGGTTTACAGAGTCAGCCTTTTGCCCCCCAAAATCTGCGTCCTCATTTTACTGACCTCAGAAGAATGGAAGGCTGAGTCCAACTTTGAGCCAGTCAGGATCGAACTTCTGGCAGTGGGCAGTTAGCCTGCAATACTGCATTCTAACCACTGCACCACCATGCGACCAAAAGGAGGAAGTGGGGAAGGGAGAGAGAGAAGTGGAAGAGGAAGGAGAAAGAGAAAGGAAGGGAAGGGAGGGAAGGAAGGAAGGGAGAAGGGGGGAAAAAGAAGAGGAAGGCAAAAGAGGGAAAAGAAAAGGAAAGGAGGAAGGGGAAGAGAGAGGAAGACAAAGTGGAAGAGGAAGGAGAAGGGGAAAGGGAAGGAAGAAAGGAAAGAAGAAATAGCAATAATACTTATATACCACTTCATAGTCCTTTCCAGCCCTCTCTAAGTGGTTTACAGAGTCAGCATATTTGCCCCCAAAAATCTGGGTCCTCATTTGACCGACCTTGGAAGGACAGAAGTCTGAGTCCACCTTGAACTGGTCAGGATCGAACCCCTGGCAGTGGGCAGAGTTAGCCTGCAATACTGTACTCTTAATCCCTGCGCCACCAGGGCTCTACACAGCCACGTTTTCTAGGGCGAAAGCAAGGCAGTTTGGATCCCTCCCTTCCAATGGATTGGGAAGGGGTTCTTTGGGGGGGGGTCTCATCGATGGGTTTCCCCATCCCCACATTAAGGAAAGAAAACGGTGTAGTCAGGGTATTCACCTGTGATTGCCCCTCTCCAGGTGGTCCTTGACTTACGGCCATTCTTTTAAGGGACCCTTAAAAGTTACAACGGCACTAAACGAAGTGACTTGCTACCAGTTTTCCCACTCAACGACCGTCGCAGCACCCCGACGGTCACGTAATCCAAATTCAGACGCTTGAGAATTGATTGGTATTTACGACGGTCGCAGTGCCCCCCCTTCCCCCGGTCGCCTGATTCCCTCGGGCGACTTTCCGATGAGCCAAAATCAAATGGAGGGGGGAGCCGGATTCGCTTAACAACCGTGTCGCTAACTCAACCGCCCCGCCGATTCGCTTATCAGCGGTGGCAAGACAGGTTGTAAAAAAAGGGGGCAAAATTCACTCCGCAACCGTCTTGTCAGGATTCTGAGCAACGCTCCCGACTAGTTCGACTAATTCACTTAGCCACGGAAATTTAGGGCTCCCGTTATGGTCGTAAGTTGAGGACTCCCTGTCATGTGCCCCAGGATGAAACCGTGAGGCGTGACTTATCCTTCACATCCGTGGCCTTTGCTGTTTTCCTTCCTCCCAAGGAACCACCACCAAGATTACCACGATCCCGGTGACGTCGAAGCCCAACGTCATCGTCGTGCAGAAAACGGCGGGAAAAGGCACCACCATTCAAGGACTTCCGGGCAAAAATGTGGTCACGACGTTGCTGAACGCAGGGGTAAGTCCACATCCACCTGAGAACAGCAACACCAACATCTGGTGGCCCCTCCAAGGACCTTGTGTGTTGAGCGGGGTTTCATTGGCCTTCTTTACAGCCAAAATTTTGGGAAAAGTGTGTTTTTGAGGTTTGATGGCTAATAACACCACTTTTTGGGGGGGAGATTCAAGATAATCCTATTCCATTGCTGGAATGGCCTGGGAATAGTCCAGACCTTAACCCAATGGAAAGTCTAAAGAAACTTGTTAGTCAGAAGCGACCCAGCAATAAAACCCAGTTAATAGAAGCCATCATTCCATCTTGGTTTCACATGAGAACAGCTGCGGAACTCAAAGACTTGGTTCCCTCCATGGGAAGACGTTGTAAGGCCGTCATTCGTGCTAAAGGACACCCAACTAAGGATTAACTGACACGGGAATCATTTTTGTATATGTCATTTTTTCTGTGGTGATAATTTTTGTATCTTGTTTTTTCTGTGGTGATAATTTTCGTATCTCTCGTTTCTATGGTGATAATTTTTGTATATCTCATTTTTTCTATGGTGATAATTTTTGTCTCTCGTTTTTTCTATGGTGATAATTTTCGTATATCTCATTTTTTCTATGGTGATAATTTTCATATATATCGCTTCTATGGTGATAATTTACGTATATCTCATTTTTCCTATGGTGACAACTTTTGTATTTCATTTTTTCTATGGTGGTAATTTTCATATATCTCGTTTCTATGATAATTTTTGTAGCTCTCGTTTTTTCAATGGTGAGAATTTCTGTAGATCTTGTTTTTGCTACATGTTCCCCTTTTCTTCTTTATACTGTCACTGCTCTTCTAATAGCAAATCCTTCATAAAAGTTACCGCATTACATTCGTGATTCAATTATCTTTCCATTGATATATAATGTTGTGGTACTACACGAAACAAAAGTGGTGTTATTAGCCAGAGGCATCTCTCCGGGCATGCGAGTCGTCGTCTGTTGGGGTTCCAGGGTGGTCTTCACTCACGTGGGAGCTCCAGAAAGCAAAAGAGCAGTCACCCAATGCGCATGCATGCCCCAGGAATATTATCTTCCAGGTTCCAGCGCGCAGATGTGCTGGCCACCTGATTTTCCGGTTTCTGGAGCGCAAACACACCCGAAGACCAGCACATCAGGCCGCTGCTCTTCCGCTTTCTGGTGCTCCCATGCATGAGAAGACCAGTTGGCCAACATGCCGGAACCCGGAAGATCAAGGGGACCAGAACTGCTGACCAGGATGGGCTGGCCAGGGCTTCCCTCCCTCTATGCCCAAACGGGCTTCTTGAGCGGCCCTAGCCCTCCTGTCTGCGGCACCAATGCGCGCCCGCGGTCTGACGAACCTGGCCCGCTCGGGCGCACGGGGCAGCAGGTTTGCGTGCCGCTCCCGTTTTGGCACTCGGTGCCGAAAAGTTTTGCCTACACTGGTATACAGCCTCATGCTACATAACTAAGCTCCATTTCACACTACCGTATTTTTCAGAGTATAAGACGCACATTTCCCCCCCCCAAAAAAGGTGAAAATCTGGGTGTGTCTTATATTCCGAATGTAGCCCCGCCCAGCTTCTCAAACGGAGGTTTCAGAGGCTGAAAAAAGCATCAGAAACGAAGCTTCAGAAAAAAAGCCTCCAAAACACAATTTCAGAAAAGAAGCCTCCAAACAGAACTTCAGAAAAAAAGCCTCCAAACAGAGCTTCAGGAAAAAAGCCTCCAAACAGAGCTTCAGAGGCTTTTTTTCTGAAGCCGTTTCGGAGGCTTTCAGAAGCAGGACAAAGTTTTTTCTGAAACAGAGTTTCAGAAGTTTCAGAAGCAGAAAAAAAAGGCAAAAAAAAGCAAGGCACAGAGCACACAACTAAGGAACCTGTTGCTAAAATTCACCTCTGGGAACAGCTGATTGAGGGTAATCCGGGAGGCCGATCCACCCGCCAATCATCTTTTTTCTTATTTCCCTCCCCAAAAACGAAGGTACCTCTTATACTCCGAAAAATACGCTAAATTATTAATGTATCTTAAATAGAAAACTATCTCCAGACCAATTTTTACTCCAAAAGCATTTGATTAAAATAAATTTGATAAAAAATTGTTTGAAAGAATCTGATTTAATTTTTTTTAAAAATCTGATTTTTTAAAAACAAATATATTTAAACAAATAATGTCAATTTTTTTATCCCTAATCCTGGAGTTTTGCAGAACAAAAATCCCGTAGGACATTCCGTTGTTTGTTGTCGTTTCCAGGGAGAGAAAACGATCCAAGCCGTTCCAGCCGGAGCCAAACCAGCCATTATCACTGCCACCCGGCCCATTACGAAAATGATCGTCACGCAACCGAAAGGAATTGGTTCCGGTGTCCAGCCGGCGACCAAAATTATCCCCACCAAAATTGTATATGGACAGCAAGGGAAAACTCAGGTAAACCTGTTATTTATTATTAGTCCTGGAGTCTGGGGAAAGCTCTGATGAGGGCTCTGCGTCGGAGGCAGAGAGAGGGCCAGGGCCGTCTGACAGTTATCAGCTGCCTTCGGAGTCGGACATCAGTGAGGCAGATGAGCAGCTGGAGCCTGTTCCCAGTGTGCTCATGCGCAGAGTTTCCAGATGAAGGGAACAGCTAAGGAACAAGGGCCGACTTAGGAGTAAGGCCACAGGTGGACGATGAAGGGCCCCTCCCAGAGGGAGTAAAAGAGGAGCAAAAGGGGAGTGGAGTTTGCAGGAGGCAATTTGTTCATTCTTGCATTCTTGCCAATCTGAAAAATATCGGCCTGGCTGCTCTCCAAGCCTGATAAAGGTCAGTAATTGTGAACTATCTCGAAAGACTGCGGGAGAGGAACGAACTTTGCTGGAGAGGAATTTGCTGTAAATTAAATCAAAGGGGTTTATCGGGATGAGAATTCGGCTTCGTTCGTGCTGCTTAGGTCAGAACAAACGGTTTGCAGGATTTGGATTTGGCCAGTCTAGAGAAAAGAAGGACTAGGGGAGGTGGGAAAACACGATAGCAGTATTCCCGTATTTGAGCGGCTGAGACAAAGAGGAGGGGGGCTCAACTCCTCAGGAATGGTGTAAGGCAGTGGTGGCTAACCTTTTTGCTGTCATGTGCCAAAAGCGGGGGGAGCACGGGGGGGTCACGCCCATGTGGCCACACCCATCATTCAATGCTCCCCCACACATGCGCGCACGACCCCCCTCTGCGCTCTCCCTGCTTTTGGCACGCAACGGCAAAAAGGTTACCGGTGGGCCCAGTAGGTCCGTTTTTTCGCCCTCCCCAGGCTCCAGAGGCTTTTTTGGAGGCTGGGGAGGGCAAAAATGGCCTCCCCCCCCTCCCCGGAGGTCCTCTGGAGGCCGGAAATGGCCCATTTCCTGACTTCTGGTGGGCCCAGAAGGCCCGAAAATCAGCTGGCTGGCGCACACATGCACTCTGGACCTGAGCGAGGGCAACACTTGCGTGCCCACAGATATGACTCCGTGTGCCACCCGTGTGTCTCCTCCTTGGGCATGGGGCTGGACTAGATGACCCACAAGGTCCCTTCCAACTCTGTTGATCTGTTAAAGTTACGGAAGTTATGACTGAATGCCTTGACTCTGGTGAGGCTCCTGGCCAGAAGGAGAGGCTGGCACTCTGCAGTTATTCTGTCTCCAGGTGCTGGCATGCCCACGGCTTCCTCTGAAACACGTTCCCTGAGCTACGGGCATTGCCACAAGTCTATTCTCCAAAGCCCCGGAAGGTGTTGTGGCCCCGTCCTCTGAGCCTATCCCTTTGGAGGAAGGAAGCTCTGAGCAGGAGGAAGAGGAGCCAGCCAGATCTCCCAGCCCCCCCCCCCCCCCCTGGCACCGTCTCAGGTGCCAGCTGAAAGAGAGCCAAGTAGTGGGGAAACAGGTGTCTCAGATGAGAGTGAGGGAGAGACGTCATTCCTGGACGCACGCCAAAGAAGGCGAGACAAAAGAGTATTGCAGCTGCGGCGTATGAGGAAATAGTCCTGAGTCACTGATTGGAGTCATGGGATCAGTGAGTCACTGGACCACACCCAGAAGCCTGTCTATATAAGACAGGCCAGTGAGTCACGAAGTTCGTGACGAACAAAGCTAAACAAACGGAGCAACCTCGTAGTCTTGGAAGCTAGATGAACGGCAAAGCTACGTAGGTGATTTTCTTGTTTGTGTAAACCAATAAAGTCCTTGGCAGACGGTGTGCATATCGCTGCCAAGGTTGAGATAAGAACTGCGGAGGGTGCCAAGTGATTCTTAACCCTCGGCTGGCTGTGTTTTTGTGGGTCTCTGAAGGGGGGGGACAGATCAGAAGGTAGGACAAGAAACAACGGATGGAAACTAACCATGGAGAGGAGCAACCTGGAATGAAGGAGAAATTTCCTAAGAGCCTAACAGTGGTTAGAATACAGTATTGCAGGCTAATTCTGCCCACTGCTAGCAGTTTGATGGTGACTGGCTCAAGATTGACTCAACCTTCCGTCCTTTTGAGGTCGGTTGAACGAGGACCCAGACTGTTGGGGGCAAGATGCTGACTCTGTAAACCGCTTGGAGACGGCTGTAAAAGCCCCGTGAAGCGTTATATAAGTCTAAGTGACATTGCTATCCTGAAGTTGCCATGGTTGAGAAATAACGATCAACGCAGGAATAATAAATGCTATTGCTATTTTTGTGCCACGCTCAGGTGTAAATGGGAAAAGGCTCCAGGTGAGGCTACCTTAACAATCCAGGAGCAGAAAAAAAACCCCACTGAATTGAAAATGAATACAGCAATAGAGAGAGGTGGAAAAAGGAGTAGGGAGATCGAAGGAAGGGAGTAGGAGAGAGGAATAGAAGAAAGGGAAGAGGAGAGGAAGAAAGGAAAGGGAAATAAGAGTAGGAGAGAAGGTTAGATGGGGGGGGGGAAGGAGGAGTGGGAGAAAGGAAGGGGAAGTAGGGAAGAGTAGGAGAGGAGGGAAAAAGAAGGATGTGCACCCAATATGCACCCAAACTGTTGGAAATGGGGCTACGGTCAGGGCACCTTCTTTCACATGTGGTGCACATGCCCCGAAGTGAAAAAATATTGGAATAGAATTTGGAGATGGTTACAAGAAATAATTAGAGATTTTAGATTTTTTTAGATTTTATTGAATTTATATACTGCCCTACTCCCGAAGGACTCAGGGCGGAGTACGGCCATAAAATAAAACATATAAATGCAAAATTTAAAATAGACTAAGATGAAATTAAATAATTTGGGTGAAAAATTTAAAACCCCAATAATTTAAAAAAAATTAAAATTCCCATTTAAAAGGAGGAAAAGATTTAGGTCAGGCCGGCTTGATGGAATAAGTGAGTCTTGAGCGCGCGACGGAAGGTGGTGCGCAGGTCCGGGATCCTCCGTATCTCCGATTCTGGAAATATTTCTCCTGGGAATAGTAAAGAAGAGGTATGGAAATAAAAAGACCCACTTAATAATATACATAACTACAGCTGCGAGATTGGCATATGCACAATACTGGAAAGAGAAAACCCTGCCATCAGAAGAACTTATAATTAGGAAAATACTAGAGTGCGCAGAGATGAGTAAATTAACTCATGAAATAAATAATGATGAAAAGTCTGTTTATTATACTGTGTGAAAAAGGTGGTATGAATGGATGAACGATAGTCAAAATAGGAGCAAAAGGTGCGTTAAATAAACAACAACAAACAGCATAAGTGACACCAGGTAAATACTATGTATATATATATATATATATAAACACTGCATATCCGATGTTAATAGAAATGTTATTTTATGTATGTATATAAACTCAATAAAGTATATTTTTAAAAAAAGAAGAAGGAAGGAAGGATAAAAGGAGGAGGGGAGAGGAAGAGAAAGAGAAGAAAGATTGCTGCAAAAGAAAAAAGATGAAATAGAAGAAAAGCATCCCCGAACATGTTTAAATATACTAGGATGAATGAATTATTAAAAAACTTAAGAGAGAATATAGATGATTAAAAATGATTAAAAATGGAGAAAATAGAATTTGAGGGCGAAAGAAGATACTGTTTATATGAACAAGAATAGAAATATTCTTGATTAAAAAATATGGAAAAAGATCACTTTGGCAGAAATGGTAACTAAGTAAAATAAATTTGGATATGACAAGTTGGATACGATATGATGGTCAGTGCTCTGTTTCATAAAATATGTGGGTGTTAGGGGGAAAAAAAACTAATAAAACTTGATTTTTTTAAAAAAAAACAACAATCCAGGAGCAGGTAAACAATAGAGGAAGTGGACTACAGAAGATCCCAACCAAGTTTTTATTCTCAATATAGGTAGTCCTCGATTTACAACAGTTCGTTTAGTGCCCGGTTCAAAGTTATAAAACGGCGATGAAAAAAGTGACGTTATTTTTCAACCTTTGCGACATCCCCATGGTCACGTGATCAAAATCCAGGTGTTCATACTTACAACCGGGGCAGCGCCCCGAGGATCACGTGATGCCCTTTTGCGACCTCCGGACATGCAAAGTCAGTGGGGAAACCAGATTCGCTTAACAACGGGTTACTAACGTCTCAACTGCAGGGATGGTTCATGTGGCGAGCAAAGTGGTTAAATGAGGCAAAAGTCACTTAATAAAGGTCTCACTAAGCAGTTGAAATTTTGGGCTCCATTGTGGTCGTAAGTTGAGGATGGCTGGTACAGGAAAACCCATTACATCATTAAACCTAGAGTAGTTCAGGACATCCACTTCATTCAATAGAGTTCTTTTTTTTTTTTTAATTTGATTTATATGCCGCCCTTCTCCGTAGACTCAGGGCGGCTTACAATGCGTTAAGCAATAACCTTCATACTTTTGTATATTTATACAAAGTCAGCTTATTGCCCCCACAAACTGGGTCCTCAGTTTACCCACCTTAGAAAGGATGGAAGGCTGACTCAACCTTGAGCCTGGCTAGGATTGAACTCACAGAATTACTGGCAGCTGGATGTTAATTGCTGCCTTTAGTAGGAGCATTAGCCCACTACGCTACTCAGGCTTTTTTTTTTTTCTTATCCATTTATGAGTAGAGTAGAGTAGAGTAGAGTAGAATACCAAATGAATAGTATAGTATAGTATAGTATAGTATAGTATAGTATAGTATAATATAGTATAGTATAGTATAGTATAGTATAGTATAGTATAGTATAGTATAGTATAGTATAGTATAGTATAGTATAGTATAGTATAGTATAGTATAGTATAGAATAGAATAGAATAGAATAGAATAGAATAGAATAGAATACCAAATGAATAGAGTAAAGTAGAGTAGAGTAGAGTAGAGTAGAGTAGAGTAGAGTAGAGTAGAGTAGAGTAGAGTAGAGTACCAAATGAATAGAAGAATAGAATAGAATAGAATAGAATACCAAATGAGTAGAGTAGAGTAGAGTAGAGTAGAGTAGAGTAGAGTAGAGTAGAACAGAGTAGAATACCAAATGAATAGAATGGAATGGAATGGAATGGAATGGAATGGAATCGAATCGAATAGAATCGAATAGAATCGAATAGAATAGAATAGAATAGAATAGAATAGAATAGAATAGAATAGAATAGAATAGAATAGAATAGAATAGAATAGAATAGAATAGAATAGAATAGAAAAAAAGAAAGAAAAGAAAAGAAAAAAAAGAAAAGAAAAGAATAACAGAGTTGGAAGGGACCTTGGAGGTCTTCTAGTCCAACCCCCTGCCCAGGCAGGAAACCCTCCACCACTTCAGACAAATGGTTATCCAATTTCTTCTTAAAAACTTCCAGTGTTGGAGCATTCACAACTTCTGCAGGCAAGTTGTTCCACAGATTAATTGTTCTCACTGTCAGGAAATTCCTCCCTAGTTCTAAGTTGCTTCTCTCCTTGATTTAGTTTCCACCCGTTGCTTCTTGTCCTGCCCTCAGGTGCTTTGGAGAATAGATTGACTCCCTCTTCCTGGTGGCAAACCCGTTGTAGGCAGGGACCTGCTAGTGGAGCACAGCTTCTGGTGGCCCTTTCTCCCACCCCCTAATTCCTTCCCCCCCCCCCCCCCAATTGGCTGTTGGAAAGATGTCCGTGTGGGTCCCGACCCCAGAAGCCACAACGCTTTGCTTCCCTTGTAGGTCCTCATCAAGCCGAAGCCGGTGACCTTCCAGGCCACGGTGGTCAGCGAGCAGGCGAGGCAGCTGGTGACGGAGACCCTTCAACAGGCCTCTCGGGTGGTGGAAACCAGCAACGCTTTCCTGCCAGAGGTGAAGGAAGAACCCCTGGTCTACACCGACAGCAGCTCCTCTTCGGTAGAGTCCATCCAAAGTTCCCAAGGTGAACGGCGTAGAGATTTGACTCGGGGAATCTACTGGGGTTTGGTAATTTCTGGAGAAATTTCCTTTTAGGTCCCCTCGGAGCATTTGTGTCAGTCTCTCCACGGAGAGAAAGTCCAAGCCCTGGGATCTCCAAGCTTGGCCACTTTTAAGACTTGTGGACTTCAACTCCCAGAATTCTTATAGTCGGCTGAGGAATTCTGGGAGCCGAAGTCCACAAGTCTTAAAAAGTGGCCACATTTGGAGATGAAGTGACCAAGCTCTAGCTAAGGGGTGTCAAACTTGATTTCATTGAAGACTGCATCAGGGTTGTGTTTGACCTCAGAGGGCCAGGGTGGGCATGGCCAGCTCAACATCACTTGTGGGGGGGGGGGCAGCTGTCTGCCAGCGAAAACAGGCTCCCAAGCTCCCCGAATAATAGAACAGAAGAGAAAGAGAAAGAGGAGAAAAATGGAAGAATAGAAGAGGAGAGGAGAGGAGAGGAGAGGAGAGGAGAGGAGAGGAGAGGAGAGGAGAATAGATTAGAATTAGAATTAGAATTAGAATTAGAATTAGAATTAGAATTAGAATTAGAATTAGAATTAGAATTAGAATTAGAATTAGAATTAGAATTAGAAAGAGTGGAGTGGAGTGGAGTAGAGTAGAGTAGAATAGAGTAGAATAGAGTAGAATAGAATAGAATAGAGTAGAATAGAGTAGAAGCTGGAAGGGACCTTGGAGGTCTTCAGGAGAAGAGAAGAGAAGAGAAAGGATGGAATGAGAGGAAAGAGAGAACAGAAAAAGAGAAGAGATGGAATGGAATGGAATGAGAAGACGAGAGGGCAGAACAGAACAGAATCTGCTGGACTAGCATCCTTGATAACAAATTTGGCTTCCTGCCATGTCCATATGTTAACATGAAGCATGGCCAGCCAGAAGCATAACCGAAGAACATGGCTGTGGAGACACCATAAAGGACCTTCTCGTGAAGAGAGAAGTCGACTTAGGTTGATCCATCTCTTCCTTTTGTCTCAGATTCCCAGCCCGTGGTCCACGTCATTGCTTCCCGGAGCCAGGATTGGTCGGAACACGAAATCTCTGTGGATTCCAGCCCCACCATCATCTATCAAGATGTCTCTGGCGAAGCTCAGTCGGCGACGTCGACCATTAAAGCCTTGTTGGAGCTCCAGCAGACGACAGGTGAATATCTGCCAAAACAGTCAAGTTTCCCCCCAGTTGTCTTGTGGAAACTCTTTGGAATTTGTGTTATTTCTAAGAGCCGGAAGTTCTCAGGCGGACCTGGTTGGATTCGCGATGCCTCTTCCCATTATTTTCTTGTTCGGATTTCCGGTGAGCCACTGAGCTTCAGTGTTAAACTCTAGAAGGTTGGGGAGATGCCTTCAAGTTAACCAGTTGCATGGAAACAATGGCAGGGCAAGGAGATATCTCCAACCATCCATTTTTGGGTAACCTACCATGTTTCCCCCAAAATAAGACTCGGTCTTATATTAATTTTTGCTCCGAAAGATGCATTATCGCTTATTTTCCAGTTAGGTCTTATTATGGGAGAAATACAGTACTAAACCCCTCCATCTGCTGACAATCTTAACGGGGGCTTATTTTTGGGGTAGGGCAATGTCAGGGTGGCAATCAGCCCCGTTCCCTTCCTGGGGTAATTGCACTAAATTAGAGGCGAATCGTGGCTTTTCCTTGAAGTAGACTTTCAAGAGAAAACAAACCGAGATACATTCTAAGAAACTCATTTTTATTTTAAAGAAATAAAAACATCTCACTAGCTAATTACTACATTTTGGCAGTGGTCCCGCCTGGCCTCTTGGCAGGCGAACAAAGAAAGTTAGAAGAGAAAGAAAGAATGTGGACATGCGCAGTAGCTTATTGATAAGAGTCTGGCAAGCTACCATAAGTCTTAAAAGTCCAAAAAGGAAAGCTCATCTGGTAAATACAAAAAACGCAGTGACAAGCAGTGGTGAAATCCAATTTTTTTTACTACTGTTTCTGTGGGTGTGGCTTGGGCATGGTGTGGCTTGGTGGGCGTGGCTTGGGTGGGGCTGGGGAAGGATACGGCAAAATCCCCATTCCCTCCCCACTTCCTGGGTGAAGGATATTGCAAAATCTCCACTCCCACCCCACTCTGGCATCAGCTGGAGGTGATATTTGCCAGTTCTCCGAACTACTCAAAATTTCCGCTACCAGTTCTCCAGAACCTGCTGGATTTCACTCCTGGGGTAGGGCTTATATTATGAGCATCCTGAAAAATCATGCTAAGGCTTAAGGGTCTTATTTTCGGGGAAACAGGGTAGAAGCATCAAGTTGGCCACTAGAAACCCAAGACTGGACTAAGAGGAGCTTCAAGAGGGCTAGTCTTATATTCCCGGTGCCCCAAACCTATCAGGGCATCATCCGATGGATTTCCTGAACTGATCGTTGGCCGTCCAGTTGGGTTGGAGGACTTCTTCCAGCCTGGTGGTTTGAAGAATCCTTGAAACAAAATAAGAGAGGAGTGTCCTTAGGGCGTGGTGTCCCCACCAAAAAACCAACCCAAGACGGCAGGTCGTAACGGTACAATCGGCCCGTGTTTTAGATGGCGTCGTGGCCGCCATCTTGACTTTGTGGAACATATCTTGGGGACAACTCCTGTAGACAATCAAACAACCCCCACCCCCGCTCCCAGGCCTGTTACTTCACCCCCTTCGTTTTTGCCGCAACAGTCAAAGAGAAGTTGGAAACCAAGCCTCGGCAGGCCACCATCGACCTCAGCCAAATGGCCGTCCCGATCCAGATGACCCAGGAGAAGCAGCATTCGCCCGAAAGTCCGTCAATTGCCGTGGTTGAGTCAGAGCTTGTGGCAGAATACATCACCACTGGTGAGTCCCTGCAGGAGATGGGCCAGCAAGAAGACCTCCCCACCCCCCCCACCCCCACCCCGGGCCAGGTGGTTTTCAAGTGGTCTGTCTGCATGCAAAGAGGAAAGGAGGAGATCTACTCACATGGATCTATTTACCTGTCCCATTTGGCTCCCAGTATCAAAATTTCAGAGGTTTGAGGTGGGGTGGAAGGCAGTCCAAAGGTTTCGGAAGGTCCCCTTTGCCATTATAAGGATAGATTTTTTTTTTCTATTTGATCTGCTGTCAGATCCAAAGGTTTTTGACTAGCAGACTCACCACTGAACCGTCAGGAGGACCTCTGGTAGAACCTTCCTTAAAAAAAAAATGAACTGTATGGAAAAGAATGTGGAGGTGTACCACAAATATGCTGGTCCACTTCACTCAGGGTCCGTTTTTTCATATAACTCTTTAGCAAAGCATGAGAGTATTACAGAATTGGTGTTTTTTTTTTAATGAGAGAGAGAGAGAGAGAGATGGATGGATATAAATTGCAATAAAATAAATATACTGAATAGAGAGAGAGATGGATAATAGATTAGATAGATGGATGGATGGATGGATGGATGGATGGATGGATGGATGGATGGATGGATGGATGGATAGATAGATAGATAGATAGATAGATAGATAGATAGATAGATAGATAGATAGATAGATAGATAGATAGATAGATAGATAGATAGATAGATAGAAGAGAGAGTGAGGGAGGGGAGAGAGGGAGAGGGCAAGACAGAGGGGGGGGGAAGAGAGAGTCCCTGATTCAGGTTGCAATGCTCTCCAGTCCAGAAGGATACCTGGTTTGGTAATAGCTGCTGCTGAGCTGCACCACTTACTTTCTCTCTTAATTCTAATCCTTTTGTCAATCTGCAGACTCTGGAAGACTTCACTGTGTTCCTTCGCATTCAGAGGAGTATCTTCAGAACCACATTGGTTAGATATTTTTATTTTTATGGTACAGGCAAGAGGGATTAAGAGAGGATAGGGGTTTGGGTTGGTTGGGTTGGGTTGAGTTAGGCTGAGTTGGGTTGAGTGAAGTTGGGTTGGGTTGACATAAATTGTTGGGTTGGATTGAATTAGGTTGGGTTGCGTTGGTTGAGTTACCTTGGCTTGGCTTGAATTGGGATTGAGTTGGATAGGATTGTGTTGCATTAATTAGGTTGGGTTGAGTTGGATTGGGTTGGGTTGAGTTGGATTGGGTTGGGTTGAGTTGGATTGGGTTGGATTGGGTTGGGTTGGGTTGGGTTGAGTTGGATTGGGTTGGGTTGAGCTAAGTTGGCTTGGCTTGAATTGGTTTGGTTGGTTGAGTTGGGTTGGGTTGTTTCGGATTGAATTGGGTTGAGTTACATTGGCTTGGCAGGGGTTGGGTTGAGTTGGGTTGGGTTGGGTTGGGTTGAGTTGGCAAAATTGCTGATATTGGCAACTCTGGGAGGCAGACTCACTCATGCATTGTCTGAAGGACCTCAATGACAGACTTGTCTGTTGCTCCTAATAGTTGCTACTGTCATTTGGGAGAACTTTATAATAGAGGAGACCAGAAAGTTGCAATCATTTTTCGCCTCTCTATGCCAAGATGGATAACATGGCTTGAAATTGGCCCAGAACTATAAGAGAGCCAGGTTAATGTCCCTTAATCACGACATCAAAACTGCTCTCATACAGAATTTTATACCATCTTACTTCTGTAATAAGGCTAACCCTGTTGGCAGATGCAGCCAGAGGCATTTCAGATGGTTTTCTGTCCCATCCCATTCCTTTATTATTCCCTCTTTTGAACATCTTTTGCATGCCTCTTCCCCCTTTGTATCTATGCTGTATTTGACTTAAAGCCATTCAACCAGGCAGGTATTGTTGTGGCTCCGTTGCCTGAGCCTGCGTCATCAGCAGGGGAGGACTCTGAGAGTGAGGGAGAGGAGTTGGCAAGGCCTCCTTCTCCAGGACTCTCCTCTCTGGCAATGCCTCCGGAGGACACCGAAGGGCAGGAGATAGGCCCAGAGCCAAGCTCGTCCCCGCAGCCACAGGAGGACATTGACGAGGGGAGCGAGTTTTGGTTGGACCCTCGCCAGCGTCGGAGAGACAGGAGAGCCCAGCAGAGGAAAAGGCGTGGTCGTGATTAGCTGGTGGACCACGCCTCTTACCAGACTATATAAGTGAGGGATCGTAGTCATATCTTTGTGACGAACAAAAACAAAGATACGTGGATCCCGGTGTTGAATCGGCCCTGCGTCTTAGCTGTGGTGTGTATGTGACGGACCTTTTAATAAACACGTTGGCAAGCAACTGCGGATTGCTGCCGACCTTTGTTATCATCTCACTTGGTTGCCTGCCAGTTCCTTAGCCTCTGGGTGTCTGAGGGGGGGTTCTTTCTGGGCACGGGGCCAGAACAGGTATCTACTTAACAATGTTTCTCAACTTTGCCACTTTAAAATGGGTGGACTTCATCTCCCAGATTGCTGTCTCTCACCATGCTGTCTGGGGAATTCTGGGAGTTGAAGTCCACCCATCTTCAAGCGATCAAGGTTGAGAAACACTGCTGGATGGTGTTCCTTAAATGAGTGGCCTCTGAGTGCCTGACATTCTCTTCTCCTTCTTCTTCCAGTGAGCCACCGGTCCCAGTCCCACCAGCCATCCTCCGAGCCCCACCGGACGTTGCTTCAACACGTGGCCCAATCCCAGACGGCGACGCAAACCTCAGTCGTGGTGAAATCCATCCCCACCTCTTCTGCCGGCGCCATCACGCACATCATGCAGCAGGTGGGCTGTATTCCATTGAAGGTTGACGGATTTGCCAGGGTTGCCAGTACAAGTGTCTGGGGCTTTACCGTGTGCGATTGGTTGTTTCTTTGTAGACATTTCATTACCAAAGTAGGCAATATCATCAGTGCTAGAAGGAGGTGGGGGTTTGCTCTCTTCATTACCGAACTAAGTAACTATAAAGAGCCTGGATAGCTCAGCAGACTAAAGCATTGTGATTAATTCCAGTTGTCGGCAATTACACCAGTTCGAATCTCCCCAGGCTCAAGGTCGACTCAGCCTTCCATCCTTTCTAAGGTAGGTAAATTGAGGACCCAGTTTGTGGGGGCAATAAGCTGACTTTGTATAAAATATACAAAAGTATGAAGGCTATTGCTTAACGCATTGTAAGCCGCCCTGAGTCTCCGGAGAAGGAAGGAAGGAAGGAAGGAAGGAAGGAAAGGAAGGAAGGAAGGAAGGAAAGGAAGGAAAGGAAGGAAGGAAGGAAGGAAGGAAGGAAGGAAGGAAGGAAGGAAGGAAGGAAGGAAGGAAGGAAGGAAGGAAGGAAAATATCCAGCTGTCTGCAATTACACCAGTTCGAATCTCCCCAGGCTCCAGGTTGACTCAGCCTTCCATCCTTTCTAAGATGGGTCAATTGAGGACCCAATTTGTGGGGACAATAAACTGACTTTGTATAAATATACAAAAGTATGAAGGTTATTGCTTAACGCATTGTAAGCCGCCCTGAGTCTCCAGAGAAGGGCGGCATATAACTCAAATTTAAAAAACACAAAACGTCACCAGGGCTAGAAGAGACTGGGGTTTAATCCTCTATAAGCAAGCTACCTGCATATAAACTAAAGATTTAGACTTAACTTTAATGTCACTGTGAATGTACACTAATCGCCACATATTAAAATGAAATGTTGATGCATACAGCTCTCAGAGTCACAAATAAATAAATAAATAAATACATATTTATGACACATATTATATGACACAGAGAAACAACCTAGTTTAGTCTGGATGTATACATGTCCATGGCAAGAAAAACTAATCTTGCGAATTTACCAGACGGATGGCAGAGGGAACAAAGCTGTTACAGCATCTTCTAGAAATACTTCAAAACCTCCTCCCAAAGGGGAGCGAGAGAAACAGACCATGAAGTGTGCGTTTGGGGAGGTCTCTAACAAGGCCTTGAGCTCTAAGCACATAGCGCTTATCAACAGCATCCTGAATAACGCAAAGTGAGCTTCCTATAATCTCCGCTGTCCTCACCACTCTCTGTAGGGACTTTCTATCTGAGGCGCTGCGGCCACCAAACCAAATGCAGTTTGTTAAAACTCTCTCAATCGTGCCTCTGTAAAAAAAAAGTGGCCAGGACAGAAGGAAAAAGATGTGCTCTCCTCCTCTGACGCAGGAAATGCAGACGCTGGTTTGCACGCGTCACTGAGGAGGACGTGGGGAGAGGTCAGTTCAGATTGTTAGTTATCTGCACGCCCAGATACTTAATACTGTTGACCAGCTCTACAGCTGCATCCTTGATAGTGAGTGGAGTATGACCATGCCGGCTCTTTCTAAAATCAAAGAGCAAACCCCACCTCCTTTCAGCACTTGATGAGGTTACCTAGTTTGGTAATGAAACGTCCCTAGATTCTCCTTCTTCTTGCTCACAACGCCTGCCAGACCTCTTCTCCTCTGCACAGTCAAAGCTAACGTCCTCAATCCTTTGTTCTCCTTCGCTTTTGTCGGCTTATCGGGCTCTCTAGCCTCTTTCTCAGCTCTCCACTCTCCGTCGCCGCTCTTTCACTCTTTGAGCACTCCTCGCCCGATTCCGCCGACCCCTTCGATCGATAGTCAATTTCAGCTAAGTGGGGGTGGCACTTTCTAATTCCAACACTGCAGCCTCCGATCTTTCTTGCTTGCTTCCCGTCTGGATTGTCGGCTACTGCAGCTTCAGGTCAGCCATCAGATGGCTGACTCACCGTGCTGGCTTGACAGGGTTGCCCAGTCTAGTGAGAAGCGTTAGCGCTCTGCTTTCTCACCACCCCGGCTCTCCCTATTGTCCGCGGGACTCTCCAGCTCCCGCGCCCCCGAAGGGATCCCCAAAACACGATGACAGGCGGCGTTGGGGAGTAGCGATTACTCACCCCGCGCCATTTCGCTGCAGCTCACCAACCGGAAGTCGTCATTCTTTTCGTATCTTCTCTCTCCTGCCTTCCAGGCCTTGAGCAGTCACACGGCTTTCACCAAACACAGCGAGCAGCTGGGCACCGAAGAAGGGGAAGTAGAAGACACCCTGGACCCCCAGACTGGGCTCTTCTACCGGTCGGCCCTGACCCAGGTGCAGAAGCAGCAGAAGCTGAGCCAAGCCCAACTGGAACAAACCCAACTTCAAGTCAAGACCTTGCAGTGCTTCCAAGCCAAACAGAAGCAGACCATCCACCTCCAGACGGAGCAGCTGGCCGCCAAGCTGCCCCAGCTGCCCCAACTCTCCATCCGACACCAGAAACTCGCTCCCCTCCAGCAAGATCCGGGCGCCGGCAAGCTGGATTCGCAGCAGGCTGGCGTCCCTTCCGTCACCCGCGAGAGGCAGCTGCCCACTTTGGTCGCCCAGCCCCAACAGACGGTGGTTCAGGTGCTGGCGGTCAAAACCACCCAGCAGCTGCCGAAGCTTCAGCAGGCCCCCACGGCGCAGAAAATCTACGTCCAGCCCCAGAGCCAGCTGCAGCTCCCTGCCGCGTCCGAGAAGCAGCCTACAAGCCAGGTGAGACCCCTGGGAGGACGGGGGGCGCAAGGGAAATGTATTTATCTTTATTTTTTCTTTATCTTTTATTAGATTTATATACCGCCCTTCTCTTTTCGGACTCAGGGCGGTGAACAGCCAAAGTGAAAACATTTGTACATAAAAGTTAAAATGATTTTAAAAGTAATTAAATAAAATTTTGGCCCATAATTTAAAACATTTCAATTAAAATCAAGATCAAAACTTTAAAATCTACATAGAATCAGGCCAGCCCGGCTAACTGAAAAAAGTAAGTTTTTAGGGCCCGACGAAAAGTCCGAAGGTCTGGGATCGTTCGTAACTCTGGGGGTAGATTGTTCCAGAGAGTAGGTGCCACCACAGAGAAGGCTCTCCCCCTGGGGTCGCCAGCTGACATTGTCTGGCTGACGGCACCCTGAGGAGGCCCTCTCTTTGGGAGCGAACCGGCCGTTGGTGGCAGAAGGCAGTCCCGTAAGTACCCCAGCCCTAAGCCACGGAGCGCTTTAAAGGTGGTCACCAACACCTTGAAGCGCACCCGGAAGTCCACCGGAAGCCAATGCAGCTCGCGCAGGAGAGGTGTCACGTGGGAGCGCCCTGTCGCTCCTATAATCCCCCGTGCGGCCGCATTCTGCACCAGTTGGAGCCTCCGGGTGCACCCCAAGGGGAGCCCCATGTAGAGAGTTCTACATGGGTCCACCCCAGGGCTGTGGCCTGGCGCTCAAATCCCACCTCGGCTTATTTGGAAGTGTGCTGCCCCCACCTCACACACCCCCCCCCTCACATCAGGGTTGGTGTCGAGAGCTTTATTCAGTCTGTTCCCCCCAACAGTTCCATTTCGGGTTTTCAGCTAAGCTATGACGTCATCGTTTATGACGGTCGCGGTGTCCCAGGAGGTCACGCCATCCCATTTTGCGACTTTCTTAACCAGCAAAGTCAACGAGAAAGCCAGACGCACTTAACAACCGTTTGGCTGATTCAACAGCCGCAGCGATTCGTTCAAGACCCGTGGGGAGAAAGGTCGCGAAATGGGGCAAAATTCATTTGACAGCTGTCTCATTGAGCAACGTAAATGTTGGGCTCAATTGTGGTTGGAATTCGAGAACTACCTGTAGTTTACTTACGTACGAGTCATCTATCTCGGGGGTGAAATGTAAAATGTGTTACTACCGGTTCTGTGGGCGTGGCTTGGTGGGGGGGAGTGGTAATGTGACTGGGTGGGCGTGGCCAACTTTTTTTCTTTTTTTTAACTTTTCAAAGCATTTTTTCTAATGCTTTGAAAAGCCTCTCTGCCGATCAGGCAACTCAGCTGGGATCGTCAGAGGCTTTTCAAAGCATTTTTTTTCACCACCTCTTCGGCCAAAGGGTTGCAGAAAAAAATGCTTTGAAAAGCCTCTGACGATCCCAGCTGAGCCGCACGATCATCAGAAGCCTTTTTTTAAAAACTTTTAAAAGCATTGTTTTGGCTGAAGAGGTTGTAGAAAAAATGCTTCTAAAAGCCTCTGACGATCCCAGCTGAGCCGCGGGATCATCAGAGGCTTTTTTAAAAAAAACTTTTAAAAGCATTTTTTTGTCAGAAGAGGTTGTAGAAAAAATGCATAGTGAGGGCGGGGGGGAGGGCAGGGATTTTTGCTACCGGTTCTCCGAACCACCCGCCGCCATCGCTACCGGATCAGGCGATCCGGTCCAAACCAGGAGCATTTCACCCCTGCTCTATCTACAAGTAATGGAGCCTGGGCCCAACCTAAAAAGATAGAAGAGAAAATGTGTGTATAATGTGTGTATAGTCGTACCGCACACAAAATGTGTGTACACACGCCAGACACTCCATGGGTTCGCACTGACGACCGCCGCATTCGCTTAATGACTGTGGCATTCTCACCATCGTCATCTTTTAATGACCCCATCATCCCTTGCAGGGTGGAGGCTGGGCAATTGAATGGCGCTGAGTGTTTACTGGCCAGATGCCCTTCCTGTCGCCAATCCGGAGTTATATTCAGCAGATATAATCTCATCGTGCCCAGAGAGAGAAATATCTGCCTCTACGTAGGATCAAATTCACACCCTCCTGATTGTGACTGTGGCCATTCTCATAACCGCAGCGAAAAGCATAAAAGGCTTAACGGCCGTGGCATTTTGCACTTAGCAATCGTCACGAAAAACGTTTTGCGACCGTCACAACCCAGCAGGCTCGATGACGGTCGTATCTCGAGGACTACCTCTGATGTGAATTTACCCCGCCTGTAACAGTGCCCCATCTACCTTTGATTTTCAGGTGCACCAGCCCATCATCACCCAAGGGTCTTCTGTTACAAAGATCACCTTCGAAGGGCATCAGCCCCCCACGGTCTCCAAGGTGACCCCTCCCCTCCCGACCCTGTTTCCCGGCCAGCTGGCCGCCAAGACGGCGGTGGCGGACATTTTGAAGATGTCCATGATGGAGGCCCAGATTGAGCCCAGCGCCGGAGGCGATGCTGCCCGCAAGACCTGCCCCCCTGCCCATCCTCCGGGCGAGGCAGAGTTGACTCCCACCTCCGTGCTGAAGGCAGCCCCGGGAGGGGCACCCACCATGGGAACAGCTTCCGTCTTGCAGCAGGTGAAAACCTTGGACTCGAATTCAAGCCCTCCTGGCACGGGGCTGCCTCTCCAGGAGAGGAAGTTAAACCCCCCGGCTCCTCCCACCGCCAGCCAATTCATCCGTATCCAGAACGTCTCTGCCCCCAAAGCCGAGGAACTGGCGGCCGAAATCCTGATCCAGGTAAGGCAGGAACGGGGCCCTTTGGCTCCTGATTGTTCAGCCAATCTCTTGGGTTTGGTTTGGTTTTGTTACTTTATTTTGTTTTTAATTTTATTTCATTTAATTTTATTATTTATATTTTTTTATTTTATTTTATAGTTTACCATGTTTCCCCCAAAATAAGACCGGGTCTTATATTAATTTTACTCCCAAGCCTGTCCTAACAGAGGAAGAGGACTCAGAAGGTGATGTTCTGGCCCGGTTCCCAGGAATAACCTCCCTCAGACAATCAGAGTCTAATAAACTGGCAGGCAACCAAGTAAGCTGATAACAAAGGTTGTCAGCAATCCCCGCAGCTGCTTGCCAACGTCTTTATTAATAATTCCGTCAAATACACACCACCAAAATGTTCAGAGCTGAGATGCAGGGCCGATTCAAAACCGGGATCCATGAATCTTTGTTTTGTTCGTCACAAAGATACAAGCTGCAATCCCTCTCTTATATAGCCTGTGAGGCGTGGTCCCCCAGCTAATCACGACCACGCCTTTTCCTCTGCTGGGCTCTCCTGTCTCTCCGACGCTGGCGAGGATCCAACCAAAACTCACTCCCCTCATCAATGTCCTCCTGTGGCTGCGGGGACGAGCTTGGCTCTGGGCCTATCTCCTGCTCTTCGATGTCCTCCGGAGGCATTGCCAGAGAGGAGAGTCCTGGAGAAGGAGGCCTTGCCAACTCCTCTCCCTCACTCTCAGAGTCCTCCCCTGCTGATGACGCAGGCTCAGGCAACGGAGCCACAACAGGTGATGGGGAGGACCTGATAAGGCCTCCCTCTCCAGGACCCTCCTCTCTGGCAATGCCTCGGGTTCCATCCGAAGGCCAAGAGTGTCAGGGGGTGTGACTTTTATCCTTCTGTATACTTTGATCAATAAAACCGGAATACATCTTCTAATTAAACCCATATTTATTGTAACAAAATAAAGACCTCTCACTATCTAAATTAGATTACATGTTGGCAAAGAATCCCCAGCCTAACCTTAGCTGGCTGGAGAACGAAGGAAAGTTTCTAGAAGAAGTAAAAGAATGCAGGACATGCGCAGTAGGTGCTGATAAGAAACTTGGCAAACTACGGTAAGTCTGACAGTCCAGAAATAATAGCTCTGCTGGTAAATATAAAAACGCAGTGACAAAGAGGAACAGCCTGGGATAGGCCAGGAGGAAAGCGTATTAGAACAACAACAGATAGGGAGCGAGGATGGTGCCATCGGCCAAACAATGTCAACTGGCGGCCCCCAGGGAGAGAGCCTTCTCTGTGGGGGCACCTACTATCTGGAACGAGCTCCCCCTGGCGATACGGAGGACCTGGATCTGCGCACCTTCCGTCGGGCGCTCAAGACTTTCTTATTTCATCAAGCTGGCCTGACCTAAGTCTTTCCCCTTTTAAATGGAAATTTTAATTTGTTCTCTGTGGCTGTTCACCACCCTGAGTCCTTCGGGAGTAGGGCGGTATATAAATCCAATAAAAAATAAATAAAATCCTGGCTTGATCCCAGGCAGCATCGGAGGGAGAAGCGTGCGCAGGAACGAAAGAGGCGTGGGAGGGCCAGAGATTGAGCCGAGTCACTGAGCCACACCCCACAAGGAATAAAAGTGGGTGGGATTGCTCTTCAGGCTTTGGGACAGTCAAAGTTAAAAACCTGAGAGTCACACCCCCTTACCTGAAATCTGGATCGGACCCTGGCCAATTCTTGCTTCGTGGATTACTTTTTGCTACTGAACCAGACTGAGGATAAACTCTCTCTTGCTGACTGTGAGGGAAAACTGACCTGGCAGGCATTTCACAGTTTACTGCCAAAACTCTTTATCTGCAAGGGAATCTAGTCTGATTGCTTAATAAAGTCTTGGCAGGCGTGCCTGGTTGTGTGCTTGCCTGTGTGGGGAAGGAGCACAGAACAATTTTGGGGGTAGGGCTTATATTATGAGCATCCTGAAAAATCATGCTAAGACTAATTTTTCCGTCAGGTCTTAATTTCGGGGAAACAGGGTATTTCCTGTTACTTTATTTATTTTATAGTTTTATTTTATTACCTTATTTATTTTATTCTACTTTTTTTTTAATTTGAATTTATTTGATGTATATCCCACCTGTATTGTTTTTACAAATACCTCAAGGTAATGAACGTAGCCAACATACCTCCCTCCTCCAGTTTTTCCCCAACTCTGTGTGGTGGGTTGGGCTGAGAGAGAGGGACTAATCCAAAGTCACCCAGCTGGCTTCATGGCTAAGGCGGGACTAGAACTCACATCTCCTGGTGATTGGCCCAAGGTCACCTAGCTGGCTTTCATGGCTAAGGAGGGCTATAATTTGCAGTCTCCTGGTGTTGTGTCCCCGACCCCACGCACACACACACAAACAGGCGTTCCGGAGTTAATGAGCAAACCAGCCGGCAAAAACCCAGTGGCTGCCTGCCAAGAGTTTATTAAGTACAGGGAAGGGAGATAACAACTCTCCACTTCTGGCACATCAAAGGTAAACACTCAATATTTACAGTTCAGTCCTTTTAACAATAGACCAGTGATACAGAATGGCGTGGAAGCCTTCAGTTTTGTTCGTCACAAGGCTTTGACTGGCCACCACGCTCCCTTATATATCCTGTGGGGTGCGGTCCAGTGACTCAGCTAAACCCTGGCACGCCTTGCCTTCTGTTGGGCACGTTTCTCCCTGCGTCGCTGTCGAGGATCCAGCCAGCACTTATCTCCCCCGTCGCTGTCCACCTGTGGCTGCGGGGACGTGCTTGGCTCTGGACCTATCTCTTGCCCTTCGGTGTCCTCCAGGGGCATTGCCAGAAAGGAGGGTCCTGGAGAGGGAGGTCTTGCCAATTCCTCCCTTTCACTCTCGGAGTCCTCTCCTGACGATGACACAGGCTCAGGCAACGGAACCACAACACCTGGTGATTGGCCTAAGGTCACCCAGCAGGTGGGATTAGAACCCTCAGTCTCCTGGTGATTGGCCCAGAGTCACACAGCTGACCTTCATGGCTATGATAGGAGTAGAACCAATGGTCTCTTGCTTTCTAGCCCAAGGCCTTAGCCACTAGACCAATGATGGTTAATCTTTTTGGTGCCGAGTGCCCAAAGCGCATGCACGAATGCACGCACGCACGCACAAACCCCCAACAGATAATTTGAGTGACCCCCATGTATGTGCCCCATCCCCTATGTCCCGTTTTGGCTTACAGGTTGGTGCAGGCGGCTTTCCAGGCCCAAAACGGGGCACGGGGGCGGGGGGCTCATGCGGTGCCCCGTGCCCCATTTTGGTTTCATTGTACAGTTTCACCGCCAGACCCCTTATTCTAGAGCAGTGATGGCTAACCTTTTTGCGGTCGCGTGCCAAAAGCGGGGGGAGCACAGCGAGGTCACCCACGTGTGTGTCCACACCCATAATTCAATGCACCCTGCCCTTGTGCATATGCCTCCCCCCCCCCCCGTTTTTAGCACGTGATGGCACAGTGGGGCTCAGTAGGCCCTTTTTTCACCCTCCCCAGGCTCCAGAAGCTTTCTAGGAGCCCGGGGAGGGCAAAAACGGCCTTCTCCACACCCCCAGAGGCCCACCGATGGCCGGAAACAGTCCATTTCCCAACTTACGGTGGGACCGAAAGGCCCAAAAATCAGCTGGCCGGCGCACGCATGCGCGCCAGAGCTGAGCTACGGCAACACTCGCGTGCCCACTGATACGGCTCCGTGTGCCACCTGTGGCACCCATGCCATAGGTTCGCCATCACAGTTCTAGAATGTTCTTTTGCCCCAAGGCTTCCTAACGTCCTTTCGTCCCTCTTTCCAGACAATCCCGCAGTATTCGGTGGCCTGCCATTCCACTTCCAACGTGGTGGTCGAGCCTAGCGGTCTTCTGGAGATGAACAACTTCACCAGTCAGCGACTTGACGAGGAAGACACCGTCATGGAACAGGACATGGACAGCAGCAACGAAGAGGGGGCGGAGCCCAGCCCGATGCAGTGTTCGGAACAGACCTAGCGCGATTCGGAGGCTGCGACGCACTTTAAGGCAACCGCCAAAGGCCTTGCCTGGCTGTCAGTATCCCGGAAAGCTCTTATCTCAGTTGTAAGAAGCACTTTTGTTTATCCGAGGTCTTCGAACACGCTGACATCCAGCCTCGTTCCCGGCGACAGTATTGGCGAGACCAGGATTGCAAAACGGTTTGAGGCGAGCGAGGCCTCACGTCCGGTCTGGGGCAACCCGACAACAGTAGAATGTATTTTCATTGAAGGCGAGAAAGCAAAAAGGACACACAGTGATTTTCTATTATATTATTATTATTATTATTATTATTTCCCATTATGGTATATTGAAGTATCGTTTGCTATGACATTCTGGATTTTCTATTGAAATATTGTGGTGTTTTTTTTTTAAAAAAAAGCAAGAACAGCCACCAAACTAACCTTTATTCTCTCCCGAAGCCACAAACGGTGAAAGCATTTTCCTCACAAAGAGCGATTTTGTTTTAAAAGTCTAGCTTGTTTCTCTTAAAACCGATCGCAGGGAGGGGAGAAGCAGAGAAAGACGCTGCTTCTCATTTTTTTTTTGTTTCGAAGGAAATCTCAAAATATCATCCTTTAAAAGAAAACGGAAGTCGATTTCAAAATATCAGCCTTTAAAACAAAACGGAAATCAATTTCAAAATATCATCCTTTAAAACAAAACGGAAGTCGATTTCAAAATATCATCCTTTAAAACAAAACGGAAATCAATTTCAAAATATTAGCCTTTAAAACAAAACACACGGTCCCCAAAATCTCAAATTTTGGATGCCACACTCGATGCTTCGCTTCCCTTAATTTTCACAGTTTTTTTTTTTTTTTTTACTGTTTTTATGAACCACAGAGGAAACTTTTCACAAAGCCCCATATTAAACCTGTTTTTATTTATCTAGAATATTTCAATTTCCCATTCCTGGTCTGTGTAACCGAGCCAGGACCTGTTCAATACCTTTTCATATTTAAGCTGTGAAACGAGAATTGGTTTAACGTTGGAGGACATCGGACGTCGGAGATTAGAATTCGGGTGACAGCGTAAAGATTTGGACTCGTCTATCCTTTAAAGGCATTTTTTTTAAAAAAGAAAAAAAGAAAAACAACCACACAATTTTTCATACGATTGATGCGAGAGACTTTAAAAAAATGTACATTTTGGCCTTTTTAATAATTTTGTTTGGACTGTATTTAAAGGAATTCTTTTTCTTCGAACGAATAGTTTTAGTTTGCACAGGAAATAACATTGGGCGTTTTACCGTGACTCGGAAGTCCAGATTAAAAAGAAAACAAGGAAAACAAAAACAAACACAAACCTTAAATAATGAAGACACCGCTTTTATACAGGTGTGTGTGTGAGTGTGTGTTTATGTGAAAGGGAGAGCGAGAGAATGTTCGTATCCACACAAAAACTGTACATAGGAAGTTTTTAATCGCTTTTGTATAGATTTCATTATAAATAAGCATTTTACGATTTTTGGAAGTTATCTTGTATATAACGGCCCTTCCGCTGAACTGCTGTTTGTTTTTTTCGGTTCGGTTCTCGTTCTGATTTTTTTTTTTTCCCCCGTTCCGTTTGGGTTTTTTTTGTTCGTTTTCTTCGTTTGATGTTTTTTTTTTTTTTCGGTGCTGAAGTACTACTTTAAGTAGGCGCTCCTCGACAGCTCTAATACGATTTTGTGTCAATATTTTTATATTGTGATTTTAGTGTTTTGTATAATTAAATCACCAGTAGACAGAATTCGCCACTGGCTGAAGTTTGAAACTCAAAAAAAAAAAAAAAATTGTGTTTGAAGTGTCATGTCTTGGTTCTTGCTGCAGAGGGCGCCCTCGGATGGGTTTCGCTCGGACGCTCGGCTGTGCATTCTGATATAAAACTTTGCAGGATATTCTTTTTTTTCCTTTCTTTTAAAGTGATTTCTTTTAAAGTGGCTAAGACGCTGAGCTTGTCAATCGAAAGGTCTCGGCAGTTCAGTGGTTCGAGTCCCTAATGCCGCGTAACGGAGTGAGCTCCCGTTCCTTGTCCCAGCTTCTGCCAACCTAGCAGTTCGAAAGCAGGTAAAAAATGCAAGTAGAAAAATAGGGACCACCTTTGGTGGGAAGGGAACAGCGTTCCGTGCGCCTTTGGCGTTGAGTCATACCGGCCACATGACCACGGAGACGTCTTCGGACAGCGCTGGCTCTTTGGCTTTGAAACGGAGATGAGCACCGCCCCCTAGAGTCAGGAACGATTAGCACCTATATGCAAGGGGAGCCTTTTCCTTTACCAATTCAAGGCCATGAAAGCCATTCATGGCAAAGGACCAAGTTTATTTATTTATTGAAGAAAATTGATATAGTGCTCGACTTTAACCATCACAATTGGAGCCCAGTGTTTTGGTTACTACACGGGACAGCCGTTAAGTGAATTTTGCCCCCGTTTTGCGACTTTTCTTGCCCTGGTGGTTTAAAGTGAATTGCCACTGTGGTTCGGTGAGCTAAACGGTCGTTAAAGCGAAATCTGGCTTGTTGGAATGTCGCAAAAGGGGACCCCGGGACGCTGCAACAACGGTCATAAATACGAGTCCGTTGCCGAGCGTCTGAGTTTCGATCATATGACCATGGGGGATGCTGCAATGGCTGCGAGTGTGGAAAACGGTCAAAAATCACTTTTTTTCAGTGCCGTTGTAAGTCAGGGACTACCTATAGTAGTGGCCAAAATTGTGGAAACCTTTGGGGAAAAGTGCGTTTTCTAAAACTGGCTAATAGGACCACTTTTTTGGGGGGAGTCGTACCATAAAATTATATAACCATGAAAAGATAATTTAATCAGGAACGTCATGCAATAACTTTGATGAAGGATTTGCTATTAGAATAGCAGTTACGGTGTAAAGAAGAAAAGGGAAATACGTAGAAAAAACAAGATATATAAAAATTATCACTAATACTTAGTTGGTTCACCTTTAGCATGAATGATGGCCTTACAACGTCTTCCCATGGAGTGAACCAAGTTTAAGTTTTAAGTTTAAGTTTTATTAGATTTATATACCGCCCTTCTCCTTACGGACTCAGGGCGGTGCACAGCCAAATTAAAAAGCAAGTACACAAAAGTTAAAATTTCATAAAAAACAAATATAAATAGCCGTAGATTAAAACCAATTAATTTAAAAGATCATAAAGACTCTAAAAATAATAAAATATTTGACAGGAATCAGGCTAAGTCTTTGAGTTCTGCAGCTGTTCTCATGGGAAACCAAGATGGAATGATGGCTTCTATTAACTGGGTTTGATTGCTGGGTTGCTTCTGACGAACAATTTTCTTTTAGTTTGCTCCATAAATTTTCCATTGGGTTAAGAAGGTCTGGGTTATTCCCAGGCCATTCCAGCAGTGGATTAGGATTATCTTGAAACTCCCCCCAAAAAAGTGGTGTTATTAGCCATCAAACCTCAAAAATACACTTTTCCCACAAGGTTCCCACAATTTTGGCCACTACTGTATAGTCCAGTATTGGGAGGAACTTCAGGGCCTGCTCTGCAGAAGTCCACTTGTGGACTTCAACTCCCAGAGTTCCTCAGCAGGTTTCCTGCCTGAGCAGGAAGTTGGACTATAACAGGGGTCTCCAACCTTGGCAACTTTAAGACTTGTGGACTTCAACTCCCAGAGTTCCTCAGCCAGTTTCCTGCCTGATCAGGGGGTTGGACTATAACAGGGGTCTCCAACCTTGGCAACTTTTAAGACTTGTGGACTTCAACTCCCAGAGTTCCTCAGCTGGCTGAGGAACTCTGGGAGTTGAAGTCCACAAGTCTTAAAGTTGCCAAGGTTGGAGACCCCTGGCGTAGAATACAGATGGGGCGAGGAGATTGTCTGGTCACGGACAGCAGCTGTCGACTGTAAAACAACATATTTATAAAATGCAAAAAACAAAACAAAACCTGGGGGCCGAACAGCTGATTGGGTTCTACAAAACATGTCTACTGTCTGGAAGCTGATTTGGTTTTAAGCCGGAGCGCAAACTCTGGCACAAGCACAGATTAGTAGTTCAGTAACTTCACGGTTAAGCCAAGAAAGCTGGGAAGAAAACTCTCGCACATCTGTAGTTTTCCGATTGTAACCAAAAGACTTTCCCACCCACCAACCCCCCGAAATGTAAGACTTTTTCTTCAGCCAGATGATCGGTCACGGTGGATCAGCTGTCCAGAAAGAACATAGACCATATAATCCTAGGGTAGAAAGGGGGACCTTGGAGGTCTTCCAGTCTAACCCCCTGCTCAAGCACGATAAAAAGGAAAAGATGTCCAATCGGGTCCAACTTTAGGGCACAGTGCTCATCTCCGTTTCTTGGCTGAGAGCCAGCGATTATATGCCAAAGATGCACGGAACACTGACTTTCCCACCGAAGTGGTACCTATTGATCTACTCGCATTTGCATGCTTTCAAACTGTTAGGTAGGCAGGAGCTGGAGCAAGGAACGGGAACTCACCTGTTGCATTGTGCTCAGGTCTCGAATCTTGACGGCTAGCAAAATCAGGGTCTTTAACCACCGACCCATCTCACCACCTTTACTTTTGAACTGTGAGGTGGGCAGGAGCTGGAGCAAGGGATGGGAGCTCACCTCATCAATGAGCGCTCAGGATTCGAACCACAACGGTCAACTTTCCAGCTGACAAGCTCAGCATTTTAACCGCTGAGCCATCACACACTCCCTCCCTCCAATCCTGCTCAAGGAGGAAACCCTATTGCATTTCAGACAAATAACTGTCCAATCTCTTCTTAAAGACCTCTGGTGTTGAAGCACGCACAACTTCTGGAGGCTATTATTCCATTCCATTCCATTCCATTCTATATTCCTACTTATTCTATTCATTCTAAATTCTATTCTATTCATTCTGTATTCTATTTTGATTTCTAATTCTATTCTATTCCTTATTCTATTCATTCTAAATTCTATTCTATTCATTCTGTATTCTATTCTATTTTGATTTCTAATTAAATTCAATTTCTTATTCTATTCTGTATTCTATTTTGATTTCTAATTCTATTCTATCCCTTATTTTATTCATTCTGTATTCTATTTTATTCATTCTGTATTCTATTCATTCTGTATTCTATTCTATTTTGATTTCTAATTCAATTCAATTCCTTATTCTATTCTATTCATTCTGTATTCTATTTTGATTTCTAATTCTATTCTATCCCTTATTCTATTCATTCTGTATTCTATTCTATTCGTTCTGTATTCTATTCTATTTTGATTTCTAATTCTATTCTATTCTATTCCTAATTCTGTTCATTCTGTATTCAATTCTATTCATTCTGTATTCCGTTTTGATTTCTAATTCAATTCAATTCCTTATTCTATTCTATTCATTCTGTATTCTATTCTGATTTCTAATTCTATTCTATCGCTTATTCTATTCATTCTGTATTCTATTCTATTCATTCTGTATTCTATTCTATTTTGATTCCTAATTCTATTCTATTCCTTATTCTATTCATTCTGTATTATTTTGATTTCTTATTCTATTCTGTTCTGTTCTGTTCTGTTCTGTTCTGTTCTATTCTCTTCTCTTTCTCGCTCTTAAATCAGAGACCCAGCTTACGCTGCAATATGGATCCACAAAGCTGCTCCTTCTCCTTCTGCCATGTTTTTGATTATCCTGATTGATAGTTGTGTTTCTTTCCCCCCAAGCCGCTCATTCAAAATGAGAAACTTCAGAAGAAGAACAAAGCCGATTTCCAGCTGTCCCCCATTTATGTTTTTTTAAGGCATAATTTAAAAGGGGACTGAAGTCTTGTGAGATGACGAAGAATTGGGAACGACCAGCCAGGCACCAGATCATCAAAGGAGAGAAGCAGATGAAAAGAAACTTGATTACATAGGTGGAAACGCTCACATAGAATTAGAATATATATTGACTAAACAAGTCGGAAGGGACCTTGGAGGTCTTCTAGTCCAACCCCCTTCTCAGGCAGGAAACCCTATGCCCATGACAAACCTCTGGCACATGTGGGGATGGGGCACATACGGGAGGGGGGGGACACGGGTATGCGTGGGGAGTGGGGCTCATGCACAGGAGGTGCAGGTTTGTCTAGGAGGCTTTCCAGGCCCAAAATGGGGCACGGGGGGGACCTCACACGGTGCCCCCGTGCCCCATTTTGGCTTCCATGTTGGAGGAGGAAGCCTTGCAGGCCCAAAATGAGTTGTCCTATTTTGGGCCTGGAAAGCCTGCACCAACCTGGAAGCCAAAACGGGACATCGGGGAGGGGTGGGCGCATGTGCAGGGGGGCGCTCGCGTTGCATTTGAGGGGTTTGGGCACTCATGCTTGCATTCACGCAACGCACTTTGGGCACTCGACACCAAAAAGGTTAACCATCACTGCCCTATACCAGAGGTGGGAAAATATGGCCGCTTTATGACCTGTAGGACTTCAACTCCCAGAATCCCTGAGCCAGATTTGGCTGTCTCGGGAATTCTGGGAGTTGAAGTCCACAGGTTGTAAAAGGGCCACAGTTGCAAAACGGCATGCAAAATCATTGGGGGGGGGGGAAGCTGGATTCGCTTAACGGCCGCATGTTTCATTTAGCAACTGCAATGCTTCACTGGACAACTGGCAAGAAAAGTTGCAAAATGGAGCAAAACTCACTCAACAGTCTCTCGCTTTGGGGCGCGATGGTAAGTATAGCTGGTCCTTGACGTACGACCAAAATTGAGCCCAAGCTTTCCGTTGCTAAGTGAAGCATTTAATTGAGTTCCCCCCCCCATCCATTTTACCACCTTTCTTGCCACAGTTATTCAATGAATCACGGCAGTTGTTAAAGTTAGCAAAGCAGTTATTAAGTCAATCCGACGTCCCCATCGATTTTACTTGTCCGAAGGTCGCCAGGGACATTGCGACCGTCATAAATATGAACCAGTTGCCCAGTGTCCGAATTTTGATCACGTGACCACGGGGATACTGCAACGGCCGTAAGTGTGAAAAAGGATCTTAAAGTCACTTTTTTCCAGTGTCGTAATTTCGAACGGCAAATAAGATGGGGAAGAAATGGAGGCAGTGACGGATTTTATTTTCCTGGGCTCCGAGATCCAGATGGGGACTGCAGGCAAGAAATCAAAAGGCGCTTGCTCCTGGGGAGGAAAGCCATGGCAAATCTAGATAGCTTACTAAAAAGCAGAGACATCGCCCTGCCAACAAAAGTGCGTATAGTCAAGGCGATGGTTTTCCCAGTTGCAATGGATGGCTGTGAAAGTTGGACCACAAGAAAGGCTGAGCGCCAAAGAATGGAGGCCTTTGAGCTCTGGTGCTGGAGAAGACTCCTGCGAGTCCCTTGGACTGCAAGGCCATCCAACCGGTCACTCCTAGAGGAGGTCAACCCTGACTGCTCTTTCGAAGGCCAGATCCTGAAGAGGAAACTCAAATCCTTTGGCCACATAATGAGAAGGAAGGACTCCCTGGAGAAGAGCCTAATGCTGGGAACGATTGAGGGCAAAAGAAGGAGGGGACGGCAGAGAACGAGGTGGCTGGATGGAGTCCCTGAAGCAGTCGGCGGGAGCTTAAATGGACTCCAGAGGATGGTAGAGGACAGGGAGGCCTGGAGGAACGTGGTCCATGGGGTCGCGATGGGTGGGACACGACTTCGCAACTAACAACAACAAATTTCGAACGTCTACTCAATGAACTGTTGTAACTGGCTCTAGCTACACAGTCAATCGGAGTGGGGCAGAGAGGAGAGATCAGAGGTTAATAAGCATGTCTCACGAGACCATAAATATATTTTTGTCATTTTTGTATTACTGATTCCTTCCTTGGATTCCAGACTATAAAATATTTCTTCGCTTTTCCCTGGAGACACAAACCAGAAACTGAATTTTAGCCCTTCCTTCCCCCCCACCCCCCGCCCCCATCCTTCTTCGCAGCAAAAACTTTGCACAACTTTTGCACAATCTGAACGAGAAGCATTCTTGCTTGGCTCTGTTCTCCTCTTTAATCCGTTGTTTGCAGCAATCCCCCACCCCCGGTTCGGTTGTCATTTTAAAATCTCTTCCAAGTCGACTTAGAATAACAATCAATTCCTTTCTGGGGATTGTTTAGACTGGATATAAATTGAAAGCAGGCCTGTTTCAGGCGTGTGATATTTTTCTCTCTCTCTCTCTTTCCGTTCACAAAAGGCTCATCCTCCCCTTTCAAACCAGCATCGATATTTAACGCCAATTTATGGAAGCACTTGGGGCGTTCGTGCAAATATCGGTGAAGACTCACGATCTCAAATCAAAAAGTCTGCGTTTTTTCCCCTCCATGCAGTGTTGTGTTTTTCCTTTTTATTTCGGTTTATTTTCTTTTTTTAAAGAAAGAGGATCTAAATCTGTGATGGCGAAACCTAGGGCACGGGTGCCACAGGTGGCACACGGAGCCATATTAGTGGGCACGCGAGCTCAGCTCCTTCGGGCCTTCTGGGCCCACTGGAAGTAGGGAAATACGCTGTTTCCTGCCTCTGGAGGGTCTCTGGGTGGGGGGAGCCATTTTCGCCCTCCCCAGGCTCCTAGGGAGGCTCTTGAGCCTGGGGAGAGCAAAAAACAGGCCTACCGGGCCCAATGTGCCATTGCGGGGGGTCACACGCGCATTCATGGGGGCAGGGTGCGTAGAATTATGATGTGGGCATGCACGCTTGCAACCCCCCCTGTGGTCCCCCCACTTCTGGCACGCATTGGCAAAAAGGTTAGCCATCACTGATCTAAATCATATGTTTCCAAACTTAACGCCCCCCTGGAAAAGACGCGCAGATGTGAAATATTTTGGAAACAAGCCACAAAAGACGCCACGGGCCGAAATAATAATAATAACTTTATTGTCATTGTACGTGTATACACAGTATACCCGTACAGCAAAAATCACTTAACACCCAAAGACTCGGCCCAACACACATAACAATCCCCAAACACACTCCCACCCACCACAAATTCCCCACCCCCTAAACCACCCAAACATCCACACAACAGACCAAGTAACACTGTCTGACAGCTCACAGATGGTGGCCCTTTAGTTCACTGTTGAGTGCAATGATAGCTCTGGGATAAAAACTATTCAGAAAACGTGCGGCCCGAGTTTTAATTCTTCTGTATCTTCTGCCAGAAGGCAACAGTCCAAAAAGATGGGAAGCAGGATGGGAAGAGTCTCGGAGAATCTTATGCAACTTTCTCAAACAGCGAGATTCGAAGATGTCGTCCAGGGCTGGTAGCTGGAGTCCGATGATATTCTGGGCAGTTTTAATGATTTCTCTGTAGAGCCTTTTTGTCCACTACAGAGCAGCTCCCATACCATGCAAGAATGCCGTATGTCGGGACACTCTCAATGGTGCTGCGATAGTAGGACAGAAGTAGATGTAGACAAACATACAATAGTGGCCAAAATTGTGGAAACCTTTTTGGGTAAAAGTGTATTTTCTAAAACTAGCTAATAACCAGTGGTGGGATTCCACCGGTGTAACAAGCTGTTCGCTGATCGCGAGCGCGCCAAACACGCGCTCCGCGCATACGCAGTGCATTTGAAAACAGCTCTAAAACTTACCTTCTACTGCGGCTCCAGTGAGTAAAACAGTTGAGGCGTGGCAATCCGCTCTACCGCGCCTATCAGCTGGGCTTCAAACAAAGGAAATGTAGGCCGGTATAGCTCAGGGGCGGGTGGGCAGGCCCAGCTGATTGTCAGAGCGAACCGATTTCCTCTCAGCTGATCATCGGAGCTACTGGTTGATTCCTATTATTTCTTTCATTCTATTCTATTCTATTCTATTCTATTCTGTTCTGTTCTATTCTATTCTATTCTATTCTATTCTATTCTATTCTATTCTATTCTATTCTATTCTATTCTATTCTATTCTATTCTATTCCTATTATTTCTTTCATTGTATTCTATTCTATTCTGTTCTGTTCTGTTCTGTTCTGTTCTGTTCTGTTCTGTTCTGTTCTATTCTATTCCTATTATTTCTTCTATTCTATTCTATTCTATTCTATTCTATTCTATTCTATTCTATTCTATTCTATTCTATTCTATTCTATTCTATTCCTATTATTTCTTTCATTCTATTCTATTCTATTCTGTTCTGTTCTGTTCTGTTCTGTTCTATTCCTATTATTTCTTTCATTCTATTCTATTCTATTCTATTCTATTCTATTCTATTCTATTCTATTCTATTCTATTCTATTCTATTCTATTCTATTCTATTCTATTCCTATTATTTCTTTCATTCTATTCTATTCTATTCTATTCTATTCTATTCTATTCTATTCTATTCTATTCTATTCTATTCTATTCTATTCTATTCTATTCTATTCTATTCCTATTATTTCTTTCATTCTATTCTGTTCTGTTCTGTTCTGTTCTGTTCCGTTCCGTTCCATTCCATTCCATTCCATTCCATTCCATTCCATTCCATTCTATTCTATTCTATTCTATTCTATTCTATTCTATTCTATTCTATTCTATTCTATTCTATTCCTATTATTTCTTTCATTCTATTCTATTCTATTCTATTCTATTCTATTCTATTCTATTCTATTCTATTCTATTCTATTCCACTCCACTCCACTCCACTCCACTCCATCCAGTCCATATTTTCTATTCTATTCTATTCTATTCTATTCTATTCTATTCTATTCTATTCTATTCTATTCTATTCTATTCTATTCCACTCCACTCCACTCCACTCCATCCAGTCCATATTTTCTATTCTATTCTATTCTATTCTATTCTATTCTATTCTATTCTATTCTATTCTATTCTATTCTATTCTATTCTATTCTATTCTATTCTATTCCACTCCACTCCACTCCACTCCACTCCACTCCATTCCATATTTTCTATTCTATTCTATTTTATTCTATTCCTATTATTTCTTTCATTCTATTCTATTCTGTTCTGTTCTGTTCTGTTCTGTTCTGTTCTGTTCTGTTCTGTTCTGTTCTATTCTATTCTATTCTATTCTATTCTATTCTGTTATTTCTTTCATTCTATTCTATTCTATTCTGTTCTGTTCTGTTCTGTTCTATTCTATTCTATTCTATTCTATATATTTTCGATTCTATTCTATAATATATTCTATTCTATTCATTCTGTATTCCATTCTGTATTCTTATTCTATTCTATAGTCTATTCTATTTTCTATTCTGCAATGATTCACTTAACAACGGTAGCAAAGCAGTCGTAAAAGGAGGCAAAATGTGCTCAACAACGGCCTTGCTTAGCCACGGAAACCTTTGGGCTCCATTGTGGTCATAAGTCGAGGACTACCTGTAGACGAGACCGCCAAGTTCACCACCGCTCTGCCTGGGGGGGGGGGGGAGTTCCTGTCCTCTTATCCAAATCAAATATTCCTTTGAGCCTCGAGGCCAGAGGCTCATCGCTTCCTGTCCTTCCTCCTGTTTCCCAGGCTGGCCGTGTTTATTTTGAGAGAGGTTTGTTTTTCTCAGATGTCGCATTTGGGAAACCGTCTTTGAACACATGCAAGCCGTAAGTTCCCCCTCACCCCTAATTCTTCAGAATAACAGATTTGGAGCCCCACCCCCACCCCCACTCAGGAAACCCCCTGCTCAAGACGCCTGCTGTCCCACTGCTCAGGATACCCTGTACCATCTCAGACAAACGGTCATCCGGTCATCTCTTCTTAAAAACTTCCAGTGTTGAAGCAACCACAACTTCTAGTGGCCAGTTGTTCCACTGGTTAATTGTTCTCACTATCAAGAAATTCCTCCTTTGTTCTAAGTTGCTTCTCTCCTTGATTAGTTTCCATCCGTTGCTTCTTCTCCTACCCTCAGATGCTTTGGAGAATAGCTTGACTCCCTCTTCTTTGGGGCAGCCCCTCAAATATTGGAAGTGTTGTGGCTCCGTTACCTGAGCCTGCATCATCAGCAGGGGAGGACTCTGAGAGTGAGGGAGAGGAGTTGGCAAGGCCTCCTTCTCCAGGACTCTCCTCTCTGGCAATGCCTCCGGAGGACACCGAAGGGCAGGAGATAGGCCCAGAGCCAAGCTCGTCCCCGCAGCCACAGGAGGACATTGATGAGGGGAGTGAGTTTTGGTTGGATCCTCGCCAGCGTCGGAGAGACAAGAGAGCCCAGCAGAGGAAAAGGCGTGGTCGTGATTAGCTGATGGACCACGCCTCTCAGGCTATATAAGAGAGGGATTGCAGCCTGTATCTTTGTGACGAACAAAACAAAGATTCATGGATCCAGGTTCTGAATCGGCCTTGCGTCTCAGCTCTGAACATTTTGGTGGTGTGTATTTGACTGACTTATTAATAAAGACGTTGGCAAGCAGCTGCGGATTGCTGCCAAGCTTTGTTATCAGCTTACTTGGTTGCCTGCCAGTTCATTAGACTCTGGTTGTTTGAGGGGGGGTTATTTCTGGGAACGTGGCCAGAACAGGAAGACTGCTATCAGGTCCCCCTAGTTCTTCTTTTCATTAAACTAGACATGTCCGATTTTTTGCAGCCATTCTTTAGGCTTCAACAGTAAAGCAAATCACAGTTTAGCGTGTGCAAATCCAGCCCTCGTATTCCCTGGTCAGACTCTTTATGTATAACCAAAACATCACATATTGTTATTCAGTTGTTAAATCACGTCTGATCATCCATGTTCCCATGGATGACAGCATGCCAGCTCCCCCCCTCCCCTTTTTAAAATTTGATTTATATGCCGCCCTTCTCCGGAGACTCAGGGCGGCTTACCATGTGTTAAGCAATAGCCTTCATACTTTTTTGTATATTTTATACAAAATCAGCTTATTGCCCTCACAAACTGGGTCCTCATTTTACCTACCTTAGAAAGGATGGAAGGTTGAGTCAACCTTGAGCCTGGTGAGATTCGAACTTACTAATTGCAGACAGCTGAATGTTCTTCTTTCTTTCTTTCTTCTTTCTTTCTTTCTTTCTTTCTTTCTTTCTTTCCTTTTTTCCTTCCTTCCTTCCTTCCTTCCTTCCTTCCTTCCTTCTTTCCTTCCTTCCTTCCTTCCTTCCTTCCTTTCTTTTTTAAATTTGATTTATATGCCGCCCTTCTCCGGAGACTCAGGGCAGCTTACAATGCATTAAGCAACAGCCTTCATACTTTTGTATATTTATACAAAGTCAGCTTATTGCCCTCACAAACTGGGTCCTCAATTGACCTACCTTAGAAAGGATGGAAGGCCGAGTCAACCTTGAGCCTGGTGAGATTCGAACTTACAGTAATTGCAGACAGCTGGAGTTAATTACAATGCATTAGTCTGCTGAGCTATCCAGGTTCCCTTTGTCGGCGTGTCCTGCATTTGAAGGCAGGACAAGAAGCAACGGATGGAAACTCATCAAGAGAGACACAACCTGGAACTAAGGAAAAATTTCCTGTCAGTTGAGAACAATTAATCAGCGGAACTACTTGCCACCAGAAGTTATGGGTGCTCCAAAACTGGAAGTTGATCATTTTAAATGCAATACGGGGAGTATTTCAGCCTAACATTACCATGTTATGCTAAGCGAGACAGTGGTTAAGTGGATTTCGCTCCATTTTATGACTTTTCTTTCTTCACCGTTGTTAAGTGAATCGCCTCAGGGGTTGAGTTAGGAACACGGTGATTAAGTGAATCTGGCTCCTCCGTTGACGTTTCTTGGCAGTACATCACAAAAAGGGAGTCACATGACCCCCGGCACATTGCAAACCGTCATAAATACGAGTCAGCTGCCAAGCGTCCAAATTTTGACCACGGGACCACCGGGATGCTACAACGGTCCTGTGTGTGAAAAAGGATCATAAGTCATTTTTCAATGCCTTTTTCACTGAAAATTTACTAAGTGAGTGGTTGTAAGTCAAGGACTACCTTAAAATCAAACTAGCCAGCCAAAACCATTATTTGTTCTCTCTGTCCCAGAATAAACCACACTGACACCCCACATTGACCCGGCCATGACGCTGTGTTTGGTCTCTGTGGAACGTTGCTCACTTATGGATCATAGTGAGTGTTAATTATTTGCCACGCTCGCCTCGGTCATGTCAGTTTCCTGAATATAATCCAGATGGAATTGACGGGGAATTCCCCTGCGTTATTTTTTTGCAAGAGTGTGATTTATGACAAACTGGTGCACAAATGCACACTGGTATCTACAGAAACCCCGATGAGGGTGCACGATGTCAGGGTGCAAATATATATGATTTTTTAAAAAATTTAATTTATATGCTGCCCTTCTCTGGAGACTCAGGGCGGCTTACAATGCGTTAAGCAACAGCCTTCCTACTTTTGTAGGGCTTTCGCCCCAGCCCCCCAAGCGGTGTTCTTTTTTATGCAAAGTCAGCTTATTGCCCCCACAATCCGGGTCCTCATTTCACCTACCTCGAAAGGATGGAAGGCTGAGTCAACCTTGAGCCTGGTGAGATTTGAACTCGCAGTAATTACAGGCAGAGGGCAACTAAGTGCTACTTTAACAGCACTTAGTCCACTGCGCCACCAGATAGATGGATAGATGGATAGATGGATAGATGGATAGATGGATAGATGGATAGATGGATAGATGGATAGATGGATGGATAGATAGATAGATAGATAGATAGATAGATAGATAGATAGATAGATAGATAGATAGATAGATAGATAGATAGATAGATAGATAGATAGATAACTGATAGATATAGATAGATAGATAGATAGATAGATAGATAGATAGATAGATAGATAGATAGATAGATAGAGATAGATAGATAGATAGATAGATAGATAGATAGATAGATAGATAGATATAGATAGATAGATAGATAGACAGACAGAAAGACAGAATGATAGACAGATAGATGAAATGATAGATAGAATGATAGAATGATAGAGATAGAATGATAGATAGACAGATAGAATGATAGAATGACAGAATGATAGATAGATAGACAAATAGAATGATAGTTACAGCTAGACAGGCAGACAATGAGAGTAGACAGATAAGAGAGAGAGGAAAGAAAGTAATTATAGTAATAGGTAGGTAGGTATTTATTTATTAGTTAGTTAGATTTATATGCCGTCCTTCTCCGGAGACTCAGGGCGGCTTACAATGCGTTAAGCAATAGCCTTCATCCTTTTGTATATACCTGCTTAGTAGGGCTTTCGGCCCCCCCAAGCGGTGTTCTTTTTTATACAAAGTCAACTTATTGCCCCCACAATCCGGGTCCTCATTTTACCTACCTCGGAAGGATGGAAGGAAGGCTGAGTCAACCTGGAGCCTGGTGAGATTCGAACTCGCACTAATTGCAGGCAGCTGGTGTCACTTTAGCACTACTTAAGCTGCTGCGCCACCCAGGCTCTTCTGATTGAGTGTCAGACACATAAGGTATAGTCAATCAATCAGAATAGCACTGGAAGGGGCCTTGGAGGTCTTCTAGTCCACCCCCTCCTGCTCAATCAGGAAACCCTATACCATTTCAGATAAACCGTGGTCCAATGTCTTCTTAAAAACTTCCTGTGATGGAGCATTCACAACCTCTGGAGTCCAGGAGTTCCACTGATTAATTGTTCTCACTGCCAGGAAATTTCTCCTCAGTCCTAGGTTGCTTCTCTCCTTGATGAGTTTCCATCCGTTGCTTCTTCTTCTTTTCCGTTGGCTGTTTTCGATGTTGATTCAGTTTCCTGTTGATCAAATGATTTTGGGACTCCCGTCCCCTAAGATATATCTCCCTTCCCTCCCGTTAAAGAGACAGACTGGAATACAAGAGCAATAGCACTTAGACTTATATACCGCTTCACGACGCTTTCCAGTCCTCTCCAAGCAGTTTACAGAGTCAGCCTCTTGCTCCCAACAATCTGGGTCCTCATTTTACCGACCTCGGAAGGATGGAAGGCTGAGTCAATCTGAAATCGGTCAGAATCGAACTCCTGGCAGTGGGTAGAGTTAACCTGGAATACTGCATTCTAACCACTACCCTTCCTTCCTTCCTTCCTTCCTTCCTTCCTTCCTTCCTTCCTTCCTTCCTTCCTTCCTTCCTTCCTTCCTTCCTTCCTTCCTTCCTTCCTTTCCCTCCCTCTCTCCCTCCCTCCCTCCATCCCTCCCTCTCTAAGCAGTTTATAGGGGCAGCATATTTGGCTCCAACAATCTGCATCCCCATTTTACTGACTTCGGAAGGATGGAAGGCTGAGTCAACCTGAAACCGGTCAGAATCAAACTCCTGGCAGTGGGTAAAGTTAATCTGCAATACTGCATTCTAACCACCACCCTCCCTCCCTCCCTCTGTCCCTTCCTTCCTTCCTTTCCCTCCCTCCCTCCCTCCCTCCCTCTCTAAGCAGTTTACAAGGGCAGCATATTTGGCCCCAACAATCTGCGTTTCAGCACTCCAAGCCGCATTCACTCTAGTTCTGACCTGAGAAGGAGAAGAAGGGCATCTGGAAAGAGACGTTTTGACTTTTCACCTACTTATTTTCCCTGGAGATAATATCCCCTAGGAGATGGGATGGGAGGGGGGAAATTCCTTTGAGCTGGAGCAGTAGATTAGGGAAAGAGTGACTTGGAAGATGGCCAATGAGACCAGAGGAGTGGAGGGAGGGGTTGGCGCCGGGAAGTCAGTGTTGGCTACGATGAGTTGGAGTTAGAACGTAATAAATGAGAGTTTTTTCATCAAAGACTTTGTTTGAAATGCAATTTATTTGAGACAACCTCGAAACCTGACACTGCGTCCTCATTTTGCCGACCTCGGAAGGATGGAAGGCTGAGTCAACCTTGAGCCGGTCAGAATCGAACTCCTGGGGTGAACGGTGAGTTAGCCTGCAATCCTGCATTCTAACCACTGCGCCACCATGGCTCACGAGGAATACAGCCAGTCCTCGACTCACAACGGTTCATTTAGTGACCCAAGTTACAATGGCACTGAAAAAAGGTGACTTAGGACCATTTCTCACACTTACGACCATTGCAACATCTCCGTGGTCACATGATCCAAAAATCAGTTGCTTGGCAACTGGCTCATATTTATGACGGTTGCAGTGTCCTGGGGTCGTTTTTCAGTGCCGTTGTAACTTCGAATGGTCCCTAAATGAACTGCTGTAAGACGAGGACTACCTGTAGATAAATTTGGGATAGAAACGAACACCAATTGAATCTATTCATCTGACTCATTAAGGAAAACAGTCCTGCCTCAATTGTTGTGGCCTATTAGCGGCCTGTGCAGCTAGAAGCTGATTCCGACAGCGAGGAGGCTGGTGTGGTGCTGCGCCAGCAGCCTATGCAGCTGGCACTCAAGTCAGACAGTGAGGAGACTGGAGAAAATGTGGTGCCAGAGGTGGGGATTCAACCAGGGCCTTCAGAACCTCCAGAAGCTCCCTTAAGTGAAGAGGACGAAGAGAAGGAGCCTCTTCTCGATGCATGGACGCGCAGAGCTGCCAAAAGGAAGGAGTGGCTCCTCAGGAGGAGGTCTCCTCAAGAGTAAGGCTTCAGGCTAATTGGCCACCCCCTTGGCCTATTTAAGGAGGAACGCCGACTGAAGCAATTTGCAGGGAACAACTTCGTTCATTCTCCTTCGTGTCTTGTCTTGCTTATCTTAATCAGCTTCCTGCAAATTGCTTCTGGGCATTCTGCCAACCACAGTAAGCTTTCAGTTATTATTCTTTTGAATTCTTGGCGGCTGGTAATGCAGTTAATTAACAGCCGTTGTTGTAAAAAAACTGGTTTATTTAGTAAACTAAGGTTGGAATGGACTTTGTGTGTGCAATACTCATGTCTCACACTGAACCAACCCCCAACCTCAGCCTGTTGAGCCTCAGATAGCCTCAGATAGCTCAACAGGCTAATAACCTGTTATTAAGATCCAGCTGTCTGCAATTATTGCAAGGTTCGAGGCTCAAGGTCGACTCAGCCTTCCATCCTTTCTACGGTAGGTAAATTGAGGACCCAGTTTGTGGGGGCAATAAGCTGACTTTGTATAAAATATACAAAAGTATGAAGGCTATTGCTTAACGCATTGTAAGCTGCCCTGAGTCTCCGGAGAAGGGCGGCATACAAATCTAATTTTAAAAAAAACAAACCTCAGTTCTCACTTACCACATTAAACCACCATTGTCATCCATTGGCGACTTTAAGCCTCCAAAGATAGCTTCAGATACTCCATCAAAAAAATTAGCACCGGAATGATTCACAGTTCTAACATCCCAAAAGTCCTATCTTTTCCCAAACACAACACAGTAAAATGACGTCGTAAAAAAGAGATTATTTGTCCCAGAACAGAGATTACTGGGTCTCTCTTACAATGCAACTTGCCCAGTTATTATCTCCCCCACCCTCAAAAACAGTTTGCACACAAGATGATTCAGAAGAGGATGAAAGAGGACAGCCCTTCGCCAAATTTAGAACTCAAACTTTTCCGGGAAAAGGTGAGCCATGCTAAAAAATCCCAAATGTATGAATTTCAAAGATTACGAAAACGACGCTGTTAAAAGAAAGCAGGGAAGATGAATTTGAAACCGTGAATGGATTTTGCAAATTCTGCGGTTCGCACGGTGGTTGTGTTGATAGCCTCGGGCCGAACTGGGATTGTGGTTTGTGTGAAGCCAGTCACTAGATTTAAACCATATGGAATCGGTTATGTTTGTGTGACCCGAGCTAATTGGGATCTCAGAACAAAAACAGAACAGAGTAACAGAGTTGGAAGGGACCTTGGAGGTCTTCTAGTCCAACCCCTTGCTTAGGCAAGAGGCCCTATACCCATGATGGCGTGCCACAGGTGAAAAACATAGCCATATTGGTGGGCACGCGAGCTCAGCTCCGGTGTGCATGCCCATACCAGCCAGCTGATTTTCAGGCCTTCTGGGCCCACCAGAAGTAGGGAAACAGGATGTTTCCCGCCTCCGGAGGACATGGAGAGTGAGGATGGCCCGTTTTTCTCTTTTCCCATCCTCCAGAGTCTTTCTAGGAGTCTGGGGAGGCTTCCAGAGGGCCTCCGGGGGGGGGGGGAGGCCATTTTTGTCCTCCCCAGACTCCTAGAAAGGTTCTGGAGGCTGGGGAGAAGAAAAAACAGGCCTACCATGCCATTGTTAGCCAGGAGCATGCGGGTAGGGGTCGCACGCACACAAATCCCCTGCTCCTTGGCACGCGATGGGCAAAAAGGTTAGCCATCACTGCCCTGTACCATTTCAGACAAATAATAACAGAGTTGAAACGGACCCTTGAGGTCTTCTAGTCCAACCCCCTGCCTAGGCAGGAAAACCCTACACCACTTCAGACAAATGGTTGTCCAATTTCTTCTTTGAAACTTCCAGTGTTAGAGCTTTCACAACTTCTGGAGGCAAGTTGTTCCATTAATGATTGTCCATAATTCATAATGCACTCGTCACGTCTCGCCTGGACTACTGTAACGCTCTCTACATGGGGCTCCCCTTGGGGTGCACCCGGAGGCTCCAACTGGTCCAGAATGCGGGCGCGCGGGTGATTATGGGAGCGACAGGGCGCTCTCACGTGACACCTCTCCTGCGCGAGCTGCACTGGCTTCCGGTGGTCTTCCGGGTGCGCTTCAAGGTGTTGGTTCTCACCTTTAAAGCGCTCCATGGCATAGGGCCGGGATATCTGCGAGACCGCCTGCTACTACCGATAACCTCCCACTGGCCAATACGCTCGCACAGAGAAGGCCTCCTCAGGGTGCCATCAGCGAAGCAATGTCGGCTGGCGGCCCCCAGGGGGAGAGCCTTCTCTGTGGGGGCACCCGCCCTGTGGAATGAGCTGCCTCCTGAAATTCGATTGATCCCGGACCTCCGCGCTTTCCGAAAGGCCCTTAAGACTTACTTATTTCAACAAGCCGGCCTAGTTTGATTGGTTTTAATGGGTTTTTTTAAAATTTTGATTTTATTGATTTTTTGGGTTTTAAATTGGGTATTTTGATTTGTAGATTCGAGATTTTAATACTGAAATGCCGATGATTTGATTTAATTGTAAATTTTTTCTAATATTTGTACTGTATGTGTTTTAATTTGGCTGTTCACCGCCCTGAGTCCCCTCGGGGAGAAGGGCGGTATGTAAGTTGAAATAAAATAAAATAAAATAAATAAATAAATAATTCCTCAAAAACAAAAACAAGTGTGAAATTGGGCAAAACCAACTCAGTTTAGCCAGTTCCTTCAACATGCCTGAAATGAGCTGATTTTTCAAATATGAAAAAAGAGAGAATAGGTCACACTCGGACAACTGGAAGCACAGAAGGCAGTAATAACCTTCGATATTAATTTTAGACCGAAATGTAGGCTAATTTCTCAGTCTTTGATACAGCTATGAATCATGGAGAGATTATATCAAGGAAGAAATTCTCCAGACTTTAATTCTCGGAGGCTTGCAACTGGCAAAACTCCCCAGGGTCGTAAAAGCAATCATCAGAAACTTCACATAAATTTTTCGGATACAAAGACCGACTTTGGACTGGATTCAGCCAAGTCCGAGGAAAGTTTTTCCTAAGTCAAACTGCAGCATGGAGAGGGAAGAATTTGGCTGGAGAAGCATTACAACTGGGGTTAGAAACGTTAACGCTTTAATGACTGTGGAGTTTTTCCGTCATCCAGGTCATGGTTCTCCCAAAGTCCAAGGCAACTGGACTTTCTCGGGATTTTTTTGGGAAGATGTTTTCTTTTATATACACTGAGAGCAGATGCACCAAGACAAATTCCTTGTGTGTCCAATCACACTTGACCAATAAAAAATTCTATTCTATTCTCATCCGAGAAGCTTCTTTAGCTCTGAGCTCTGAGGTGAAGAAGCTTCTTGGATGAATAGAATGACAAGAGTGGGAAGGGACCTTGGAGGTCTTCTAGTCCAACCCCCCACTTAGGCAGGAAACCCTGCACTACTTCAAACAAATGGTTATCCAATCTCTTCTTTAAAACTTCCAGTGTTGGAGCATTCACAACTTCTGCAGGCGAGTCGTTCCACCGATTCATTATTCTCACTGTCAGGAAATTCCTCCTTAGTTCTAAATTGCTTCTCTCCTTGATTAGTTTCCACCCATTGCTTCTTGTCCTGCCCTCAAGGGCTTTGGAGAATAGCTTGACTCCCTCTTCTTTGGGGTAGCCCTTGAGATATTGGAAGACTGCTCTCATGTCTCCCCTCGTCCTTCTCTTCATTAAACTAGACATACTCAGTTCCTGCAACCGTTCTTTATATGTTTCAGCCTCCAGTCCCCTAATCCTCTTGGTTGCTCTTCTCTGCTCTCTTTCTAGAGTCTCCACATCTTTTTTTTTTACAAAATGGCGTCCAAAATTGGGTGCATTATTCCAGATGTGGCCTTACCAAGGCCTTATAAAGTGGTATTAACCCTTCACGTGATCTTGATTCTATCCCTCTGTTGATGCAGTCTAGAACCGTTAACAACCGTGTTGGCTTTTTTGGCAGCTGCCGCACACGGCTGGCGTATATTTAAACGTTTGTCCACTAGGACTCCAAGATCCCTCTCACAGCTACTACTATTGAGCAAGGTACGAAAAGTGAGACGACTTCAAATAAAACCAGAAAGTCCAGTTGCCTCTTGAAAAAGCACCTTTGGGACATTAATGCTTTAACTGTAATGTAGAGTTTTGAATTTATTATTATTTTTAAAATGTGTCCGATGTCAGCACTTCAAGCTGCATTTATTCCAGTGCTGACATAAGAAGGAGAAGAGGAGGCATCTGACAAGGGACATTTGACTTTTCCCCTACTTATTTTTCCTGGAGATGATATCTCCTAGGAGATGGGATGGGAGGGGGGAAATTCCTTTGAGCTGGAGCAGTAGATTAGGGGCAGAGTGACTTGGAAGATGGCCAATGAGTGCAGAGGAGTGGGGAAAGGAAAGGGCTCTACCACACCCCCAATAGCTCTCCCCGCTCTTCCGACTGAAGAGCGGGGTTTACGAGCCGCCTGCCTGCTGTGAGGCGGCTCTTTCACGCGCGGCGAGGCCGGCAGTCATGAAACGACTGCCGACAACGACGGAGGCGCCACCGGAAGTCACGGTTGTTGTGCTTAATAAATGAGAGATTTTATCAAAGACTTTTTGTTGAAATGCAATTTATTTAAGACGACATCCAGTTAGCTGAGACACTAGAAAGAGCTCACAGCAGAACCAGAAAGAGAAGGGATCTAGAGGCTAAATTTTATGATGAATGGTTAAAGGAATGAGATTATATCTAGTCTAGCGAAGAGAAGAATTAGAAGTGACATTATATCTGTCTTCCAATACTTGGGGGGGGGGCAGTCCAGCGGTGGGATTCAAAATGTTTTACTACTGGTTCTGTGGGTGTGGCTTGGTGGGCATGGCTTGGGAAAGATACTGTAAAATCTCCATTCCCACCCCACTCCAGGGGAAGGATGCTGCAAAATCCCCATTTCCTCCCAATCAGTTGGGACTCGGGAAGCAGAGAATAGATGGGTGGCGGGGCCAGTCAGAGGTGGTATTTACGGGTTCTCTTAACTACTCAAAATTTCCGCTACCGGTTCTCCAGAACTGATCAGAAGCTGCTGAATGCCACCTCTGGGGCTGTCACAGAGATATGGAGGGTTGACTTGTTCTCCAAAGCTCCAGAAAGTAGGACGAAAAGCAACGGAGGAAAACTTAACAAGGAGAGATCCAACTTAGAACGAAGGAGAAATTTCCTGACAATCAACCAATGGAGTAGCTTTTCCTCCTGCTCCATCGCTTGGAGGTTTTCAAGAAAAGATTGGTCGGTCATTTCTCCGGGATGGTCCCAAGGACACCTGCCTTGGTCAGAGGGTTGGATTAGAACAGGGGTCAGCAACCTGTGACTCTGGAGCCAAATGTGGCTCTTTCACCCCACTGCTGCGGCTCCTCATCACTCAGAATATGCGTCACAATTGCCAATGTGTGACACTCACCAGCACGCGATTTATTGAGCTTTTCAACCCCCGGTAGGCCAACCATGGATAAATCCAAGAAAAGAAAAGTTTCAGAAGAAAACAGAACGTTTAACTCAACTACATATACTAGTTTTGTAGCCGCTCAAGAAATAGTCAGGCATGGGAAGGATTTTGTGGCTCCCGGTGTTTTCTTTTCTGTGGGAAACGGGTCCAAATGGCTCTTTGAGTATTTAAGGTTGCAGACCCCTGGCCTAGAAGATCTCCGAGGTCCCTTCCTGCGTGTATGATTCTAGTTTTGGTCTGCCCAATTACTGACATGCCAGAGCTTTCTTTACAAAGGGAGTAAAAAAATACTCAGTAAGAGAAATGAGGATTGATGCAATACCAAGCAAAGTCCATTTATGGTCCATTGGTTGGAATGGAAAGCATGCCGCTCAAGAGGAGATCTTTAGTTATCTGTAAAGAATGGACTCCTGGCCCATGAAAACCTCTTTAATCTTTGCGGTGTTTCTCAAAGTAGTAATCTACAAAGGAAATTAGACCGGTGTCGAGTTTCAAGGCTGTAAAACGTTATCCTTCCATTCTTCTAAGCAAACTACGCCAAGTGATAATCCAGATAAATTAATCTTTAGCCACTCTGGGTAGATGCTGAGCAGGGTGCTTGAAGTAAACAATGTGTCAGAATAACAAGAGTTGGAAGGGACCTTGGAGGTCATCTAGTCGAACCCCCTGCTCACTCAGGAGACCCTATATTCCACCATTCTATAAATGGCTGTCCAATCTCTTCTAAAAAATCCTCCAGTGATGGAGCACCCCCATAACTTCTGGTTCATATTTATGACCATCGCTGTGTCCCCTTTTTGCGACCTCCTGACCAGCCGAGTCAATGGGGGCGAAGCCAGACTCACTTAACAACCGTGTGACTAAGTTAACAATTGCAGTGTTGTAAAATGGGGCAAAACTCTCACAGCAAATGCCTCCCTTAAACAGAAATTTAGGGCTTGTGTGCAGGCTAAGTTGTAATAAAAATAATATCTACCGGGGATCAGATTGGAGAAAAAATTAGAAGGAACTAGATATTTACCACAATGTCACGTGCATGGATATACACCTCCATAACAGCAGAATAAAGGAGTTGGAAGGGACCTTGGAGGTCATCTAGTCGAACCCCCTGCTCAAGCAGGAGACCTTATATCAATTCAGACAAATGGCTGTCCGGTCTTTTCTTAAAAACCTCCAGTGATGGAGCATCTACAATTTCTTGAGGCAAACCCTTACCTAGTTTGGTTATGAAATGTTCCCCCCCCCCTCCTCCTCCTCATCTCATCCTCCACAAATTCTACTCTCTACTAACACTGATAATGTTACCCAGTTGGGTCATGAAACGTCTACAGAAGAGCTACCAAGCTTAGAGAGCACCAAGGACCCCCACAGTCCTCTTCCTCCTCCTCTTCCTCCCTTTCTCCTTCTCCACAATCCCCCCTCCTTTCTAGCACTAGTTTGAGTACTGAAATATCTTCCGGAAAGCACTCCAGCTCAGAGAGCAGCAAGGGCCTCTCTCAGCTGAGTGGATTGATTTATTTAGAAAAATGGAATTGGAAAATCGAATCAGATCATAGCTGATTCTCTGAGTCACATCGCCATACCGTTAAATGCCTTGGAAGTTATCCATCCATTTTAATGGACTTTAAATCAAACTTATTTTAGAAAAAAAATACGGATTCCCTCAACTTCTGTCCCTCCCTCCCTCTCTCTTTCTCTCCCTCTCTCACTCACTCCCTCTCTCTCTCTTTCTTTCTCTCTCTCTCACTCACTTACTCTCTCTCTCTTTCTCTCTCTCTCACTCTCACTTTCTCTTTCTCTCACTCTCTCTTTCTCTCTTTCTCATTCTCTCTCACTCACTCACTTACTCTCTCTCTCTTTCTCTTTCTCTCCCTTTCTCTTTCTCACTCTCTCTCTCTTTCTCTCTCTCTCTCACTTACTCTCTCTCTCTTTCTCTCTCTCTCACTCACTCTCTCTCTCTCTTTCTCTTTCTCTCTCATTCACTCTCTCTTTCTCTTTCTCTCTCTCATTCTCTCTCTTTCTCTTTCTTTCTCTCTCACTCACTTTCTCTCTCTCTCTCTCTCACTTACTCTCTCTCTCTCTTTCTCTCTCATTCTCTCTCTTTCTCTTTCTCTCTCTCTCTCTCATTCACTTACTCTCTCCATCTTTTCTCTCTCTCTCTCTCTCTCTCTCATTCACTCACTCTTTTCCTGTCTCTGTTTTGGATCTACCCATCCCAGGATCTGAGAAAAGATCCGAGGGAGCCAAAAGACTCAAAAAGATTTCGCATAAATCTTTTAGTAATAGCATGACTTCATTCTAAAAATACCGTGATATCAACTGGCTCATTGACCGCTGGCACGAAGCTCACTTTAATACCGATTCTCTTCCCAAGTTGCACACATTCGAGTCACAACCCGGCATGGATTTTTCTCCGGGGGTCTGTTTTTAATTTATGGGATGTCTAGAAGCATTAGCAAAGGCTTTCCAGATTGCTCAGCTTTCCTGTCTGACTCAGGGGGTGTTCCAGAGTTGGAATATGGACGCTGATGACAAACACCCACCCACCCACAAGACTGTCTTGTAGCTTGGGGGTCAAGAGGAGTTGGGAATCGGGGTTCTTTCAGAGGCGATTAAAGCAGCTGTTTTGCCCAATTAAGTGTATACAGGTAAACACAATAACAAAATAACAAAAAGATCTCCAGATCCTAAGACACTACTCCAGTGGTGGGTTTCAAATTTTTTTACTACTGGTTCTGTGGGCGTGGCTTGGTGGGCATGGCGGGGGAAAGATACTGTAAAATCTCCATTCCCACCCCACTCCAGGGGAAGGATACTGTAAAAGTCATCTTATTGCCCCCACAAACTGGGTCCTCAATTTACCTACCTTAGAAAGGATGGAAGGCTTGAGCCTGGTGAGATTCGAACTTACAGTAATTGCAGACAGCTGGTGTTACTCACAATGCTTTTAGTCTGCTGAGCTACCAGGCTCCTGTAAAATCTCCATTCCCACACTCCAGGGTAAGGATACTATAAAATCTCCATTCCCTCCCAATCAGCTGGGATTTGGGAGGCAGAAAATAGATGGGGGTGGAGCCAGTCAGAATTTTTACTACCGGTTCTCCGAACTACTCAAAATTTCCGCAACCGGTTCTCCAGAATTGGTCAGAACCTGCTGAAACCCACCTCTGGATGACTCCATTACTTTTAGCAATATCAACAGCCCTTAGACTTATATACCACTTCACAGTTTTTTGTTTTTTTTGTTTTTATTTGATTTATATGCCGCCCTTCTCCGGAGACTCAGGGCGTCTTACAATGCGTTAAGCAATAGCCTTCCTACTTTTGTATATTTATACAAAGTCAGCTTATTGCCCCCACAAACTGGGTCCTCAATTGACCTCCCTTAGAAAGGATGGAAGGCTGAGTCAACCTTGAGCCTGGGGAGATTCGAACTGGTGTAATTGCAGACAGCTGGATGTTAATTATGGTGCTTTAGTCTGCAGAGCTAAACCAGGCTCTTCTTTTACAGTGCTTTTACAGCCCTCTCTAAGCGGTTTACAGAGTCAGCCTCTTTCTCCCAACAATCTGGGTCCTCATTTGACCCACCTTGGAAAGGATAGAAGGCCGAGTCATCCTTGAGCTGGTCAGGATCAAACTCCTCGCAGTCGGCAGAATTAGCCTGCAATACTGCATTCTGATCACTGCGTCACCATAGCTACTTTTGATAGCAATAGTCACAGTATTCTTCTGTACTGTTTCTGGGGAGGGATCTTGAAGATCTTCTAGTCCAACCCCGACACTTCTGGAAAACCTCCAAGGACGGAGCACTCACAACTTCTGGTGGCAAGCTGTCCCACTGGTTAATTGTTCTAAACATCAGGAAATTTCTCCTTAGTTCTAAGTTGCTTCTCTCCTTGATTCCAAGCCATGCCCACAGAACCTGTAGTAAAAAAATTTGAAACCCACTACTGGTTTCCCCCCCGTTGCTTCTTCTCCTACCTTCAGGTGATTTGGAGAATAGCTTGACTCCCTCTTCTTTGGGGCAGCCCCTGAGATAATGGAAGACTGCTATGATGTCTCCCCCAGTCCTTCTTTTCATAAGACTAGCCAGGCCCAGTTCCTACAACCGTTCCTCATATGTTTTAGCCTCCAGTCCCCTCATCCTCTTGGTTGCTCTTCTCTGCACTCTTTCTAGAGTCTCCACATCTTTTTGACATCATTGTTATGGAATGAAGTGACCACGCAACATTCCTGGGTCAGTCAGAGAGAGAGTTTATTTGCGCAAGACTCAAGCCATGTTCCAATCTTGGCTTAGAGTAACGTCTCCATGATGGTATGACACTTATATACTTTCCTAAACAAAGGATTCTGCTAACACAGCAACTTTTCCATATATGGTTAACATACATTTGTTATTTTTAATTGACATCTCTTAATTACTAAGATTTTACCTCATCCTTGCCAAACAATCATTATTCTTCTGTAACTGGCTAAAGTACAAATTCTTCTTTTGATATTTGCTTCTCGTCCAGGTGCTATTCTCTGGCCTAATCACCCTTGACTATGTTTCATGAGGATGCTCCCTTTTCTTCTGACAAGTTAGGGGGTCACTTAGAGTATCAAGGGAGTTCATGCTGACATTGTATTTTCTCCAGCTGGCGGTATTTCCTGCCTTCAGAATATAGTTGCTTTTAGAATATCTTTTAGAATATAGTGAATATAAAATTATCCAGTGGTCATCCAAACGGTCCCACTTTATCATGGCAACCAAAACTGGATGCAATATTCCAAATGTGGCCTTACTAAGGCCTTATAAAGTGGTATTAACACATCATGTGATCTTGATTCCCTCCCTCTGTTGATGCAGCCTAGAACGGTGTTGGCTTTTTTGGCAGCTGCCGCACACGGCTGGCTCACATTGAAGTGATTAAATAGATGTGGTACCTCACTCAATAGTAGTAACTGTGAGAGGGATCTTGGAGTCCTAGTGGACAACCGTTTAAATATACGCCAGCAGTGTGCGGCAGCTGCCAAAAAAGCCAACACAGTTCTAGGCTGCATCAACAGAGGGAGAGAATCAAGATCACGTGAAGAGTTAATACCACTTTATAAGGCCTTGGTAAGGCCACATCTGGAATAATGCATCCAATTTTGGACGCCATTTTGTAAAAAAAAAAGATGTGGAGACTCTAGAAAGAGAGCAGAGAAGAGCAACAAAGAGGATTAGGGGACTGGAGGCTAAAACATATGAAGAACGGTTGCAGGAACTGAGTATGTCTAGTTTGATGAAGAGAAGGACGAGGGGAGACATGATAGCACTCTTCCAATATCTCAGGGGCTGCCCCAAAGAAGAGGGAGTCAAGCTCTTCTCCAAAGCACCTGAGGGCAGGAGAAGAAGCAATGGGTGGAAACCAATCAAGGAGAGAAGCAATTTAGAACTAAGGAGGAATTTCCTGACAGTGAGAACAATTAATCCGTGGAACAACTTGCCACCGGGAATTGTGAATGCTCCAACACTGGAAGTTTTTAAGAAGAGGCTGGATAACCATTTGTCTGAAGTGGTGTAGGGTTTCCTTTCTAGGGAGAGGGTTGGACTAGAAGACCTCCAAGGCCCCTTCCAACTCTGTTATTCTGTTCTGATTGTCTGCTACAACTCCAAGATCCCTCTCACAGTTACTATTATTGAGCCAGGTACCGCCAATCCTATACCTGTTGCATTTGGGTTTTCTTGCCTAAATGCAAAACTTTATTTTCCTCATCACTGAATTTTGTTTTGTTAGATAGTCATTCTCAGGGACCGGGATATGTGTATCCAAAAAATAAAATGCTAATCATTGACCGCAAGGGTTGTTGAACCCATCACATAGTAGAATTTCACAATTGCTCCTCCAACTATTAGTCCCAGCGCTCCAAATTCCTTTTTAAAGAGCACAAGATATTCAGTGAAATTCTCACTGAGGTATGAGGTATTTGGATAGCCAAGGGTGGGCGTGCATGGGAGGCCATCCTGCCCTCCTCGACTCGGTGTGTTCCTCTGCACATGCTCCGGTGACCTCAAGTCCCCCTCACTGTCAACAGGAAACCATGAAAATCAACAGTAGGAAAGGGAATCTCAAGCACGCGGCGGTATTCCCATTTTTTTGGTTTTAAAGTTTGTAAACAGATCGTGTGGGTTGTATATATATGTTGAAAATAAATTTTAAAAAACAAACAACGAAACTATTATCAAATCCGAGGTTGTGGCTTTGGGCAACCTCGATGGTCAGAAAATCTTGAAAGGTTTAATTCAAGTTCGATTCAATGGGAAGAGAATGAATCCATGGGATTATAGAATTGAAAAAAAACATTCAGGCCTTCTGACTTAAATCTCCCATTCAGTGTTGGAATCTATATTTATTTATTTATTTGTCTTATTTATTCTTTCTTCCCCATTCTCCTTCCTTCCTCTTTCCCATTCTCCTCCCTCCCTCCCTCCCATTTTTCCTTCTTTCCCCTTTTCTTTTCTTCCTCCCTCCCTCCCTCTTTCCTTCCTTCCTTCCTTTCTTCCTCCCTCCCTCCCTTCCTTCTTCCCCATTCTCCTTCCTTCCTCTTTCCCATTCTCCTCCCTCCCTCCCTCCCTCCCATTTTTCCTTCTTTCCCCTTTTCTTTTCTTCCTCCCTCCCTCCCTCTTTCCTTCCTTCCTTCCTTTCTTCCTCCCTCCCTCCCTTCCTTCTTCCCCATTCTCCTTCCTTCCTCTTCCCCATTCTCCTTCCTTCCTGCCTCTTTGCCATTTTCCTCCCTCCCTCCCTTCCATGTTTCCTTCCTTCCTTCCTTCTTCCCCATTCTCCTTCCTTCCTCTTCCCCATTCTCTTTCCCTCCTTCCTCCCTCCCTCCCTTCCATTTTTCCTTCCTTCTGCTTTCCTTCTCTTCCTCCCTCCCTCCCTCTTTCCTCCCTCCCTCCCTCCCTCCTTTCTTTCTTTCTTTCTTTCTTTCTTTCTTTCTTTCTTTCTTTCTTTCTTTCTTTCTTTCTTTCTTTCTTTCTTTCTTTCTTTCTTTCTTTCTTTCTTCTTTCTTTCTCTCTCTCTCTCTCTCTCTCTCTCTCTCTCTCTCTCTCTCTCTCTCTCTCTCTCTTTCTTTCTTTCTTTCTTTCTTTCTTCTTCCTGGATAGTAGCATCTGGTCTTACTTTCTTTTTTAAAAAAAAATGAAAGGAATATCAAATTCCACCATTCAGCTTATGTTCCTCTTTAGTCATCCAGCATAGGGAGCCGACACAGCAGCCCCCACCCATGAAGAGTTCCTTCCCAGAAAAATTCTCCTTTGTGGTGGCTTTATAGCTGTACGGTCTTTAATTTAAAAGCACAATATGAGAGGCCTCCAATGGCTTCAATAGTTAGAGATGATAAAGACCCCAGTGGGTGGGGCAGTGAATCACAGAAAGTGAGACAAGGAAGGGACAGACAGGTGCTCCTTGACTTATGACCGCAACCGAGGCCAAAATTTGCATTGCAAAGTGAGACAGATGTTCAGTTGAGGTTTGCCCCATTTCTTGCCTCAGTTGTTAAGTGAATCACTCCAGTTGTTGAGTGAGTAACATGGCTGCTAAGTGAATATACCGAGCCTGTGTAGCGTAGGGGGCTAATGTCTCCTACTAAAGGCAGCAATTAACACCAGCTGCCTGTAATTTCTGTGAGTTCAATCCTAGCCAGGCTCAAGGTTGACTCAGCCTTCCATCCTTTCGAAGGTGGGTCAATTGAGGACCCAGTTTGTGGGGGCAATAAGCTGACTTTGTATAAATATACAGAAGTATGAAGGTTATTGCTTAACGCATTGTAAGCTGCCCTGAGTCTCCGGAGAAGGGCGGCATATAAATCAAATAAAGAAAAATAAATTAAAAAATAAAAAAAATAAAAATATGGCTTCCCCACTGATCTTGCTTGTCAGAAGGGAATCACTTTTGTAATCACAAGCACCCCGGGAATTTCAACCCGTCATAAATACGAGTCAGTTCCCAAGTGTCTGAATTTTGATCACATGACCATGGAAATATTTCAATGGTCGTAAGGGTGAACAACGGTCATAAGTCACTTTTTTCAGTGCTGTCGTAACTTTGAAGGTGACTCCTGGAAATTTAGGGCGCAGTTTCGGTTGTAAGATGTGGACAATTGAGGACTACCTACGTAGAGAGTCCTCGACTTATGGCCATGTGTTTAGTAACCGTTCGAAGTTATGACAGAGCTGGGGGAAAAAAACGGACTGACAACCCATCCTCGCACTTATGACCACTGCAGCATCCTCATGGTCACGTGGTTGCAATTCAGAAGCTTGGCATCCGGCATGTATTTATGACGGTTGCAGTGGCCTGGGGCCATAGAGAGAGGAGCCACAGAGAGCCTTCTCTATGGGGGCACCCGCCCTCTAGAATGAGCTACCTCCCGGAATACGACTGATCCCGGACCTCCGTACTTTCCGTAAGGCCCTGAAGACTTTTTTATTCCAGCAAGCCGGCCTAGCCTAAAAGGTTTTTTATGGGCTAGTTATTAAATTGTACAGACGTGGGGTTTTAGATTGGGGAGGGCGATTGATTTAATTTATTTTAGTTATCTTAATTTTTATACTGTATGTATTTTAAATTTTGGCTGTCCACCGCCCCGAGTCCCTCGGGAGAATGGTGATATACAAATTCAATTAATAATAATAATAATAATAAGAAGAAGAAGAAGAAGAAGAAGAATAAGAATAATAATTACTAAAACTAACTTGGATCTGGTTAAGATCAGGAGTACTGAAAAAAGAAACAGAAAGCTTTATTTTGGCAGCTCAAGAACAAGCCCTAGCCACAAACTGCATGAAGGCAAAAATTCAACATGTTACCACCAACAGCAAATGCCGCCTCTGTAATGAGAAAGATGAGACAGTCGACCACCTGATCAGTGGATGCAGCAAAATTTCACAAACCGACTACCTACAACGCCATAACCGTGTTGCTAAGATCATTCACTGGAAATTGTGCCAGAAGTTTGGATTTGAGTACAGCAAAAACCACTGGGAACATCAGGTTGAGAAAGTTCTAGAGAATGAGAAACTCAAGATCTTGTGGGACTTTAGGATTCAGACTGACAGGCACTTGGTCCACAACACACCTGACATAACGGTAGTTGAAAAGAAAAAAAGTATGGTTCATTGACATTGCAATACCTGGTGATGCACGGATTGAAGATAAGCAGCAAGAAAAAAATCACAAAGTACCGGGACTTGCAAATCAAAGTTGAGCGACTATGGAAAAAGAAATCATGTGTTCTTCCGATTGTAATTGGAGCCCTTGGAGCAATACCCAAAGGGCTACCCCGCTATTTAGAAATTCTAAATTTACCGGACTTGAACATTTTGACTCTACAAAAAAACCACCTTACTCGGAACAGCTTACATCCTCCGATGATACCTTAACAGTTCCTAGGTCCTTGCTTAGGACTCGAGCTGCTGAGCTATTAACCAGCCTCAAAGACAGTGAATCTCACTACAGATTAACCAATAATAATAATAATAGTAGTAGTAGTAGTAGTAGTAGTAGTAGTAGTAGTAGTAGTAGTAGTAGTGAAAGCTACCATATTTGCAACCTTCCCCGTTGGCTTTTAACAAGCAAAATCTATGAGGAAAGTCGGATTCAGTTCATTCTTGCATGATTTGCTTAATGACCCTGTGGCTGGCTGGGGAATGCTGGGGATCGTTACACAGATACAGATTAACAGAGTTGGAAGGGACCTTGTGGGTCATCTAGTCCAGCCCGCCCGCCCAAACAGGAGACCTTGCCTACATCATTTCTGACAGATGGCAGTCCAGTCTCTTCTTGAAAGCCTCCAGGGATGAAGCTCCCACAACTTCTGGAGGTAACTTCTGCTCCATGAGTTGATTGTTCTCAATGTCAGAAAATTTCTCCTTATTTCCAGGTTGAATCTCTCCTTGGTCAGTTTCCATCCATTATTTCTTGTCTGACCTTCGGATGCTTTGGAAAATAGTTTGACCCCCTTCCTCCTCTCTGTGGCAGCCCCTCAAAAATTGGAAGATGCTCTCCTGTCTCCCCTGGTCCTTCTCTTCACTAGACTAGCCATGCCCAATTCCTGCAACCGTTCATCGTATGTTTTAGCCTCCGGTCCCCTCATCATCCTGGTTGCTCTTCTCTGCACTCTTTCTAGAGTCTCTCAACATCCTTTTTTATAGTGTGGTGACCAAAACTGGATGCAGGACTCTAGGTGTGGTCTTACTAAGGCTTTACAGAGTGGTGTTAATACCTCACTTGATCTTGATTGTATCCCTCTGTTAATGCAATTTAGGATTGCGTTGGGGCTGCCGCCGCACACAGCCAGCTCATATTTAGTTAGTTGTCCACTAAGACTCCAAGATTCCTCTCACAGTTCCTGCTATTAAGCCTGATTACCCCCAATCTATATGTATTTTTCTTTTGGTTTTTCTTGCCTAAGTGTAAGACTTGACTTTTCTCTATGCTGAATTTCATTTTGTTAGATCGGGCCCAGGGTTCAGGTCTGTCAAGATCCATCTGGGCCTTGAGCCAACTTCTAGGGAGCTGGCTATTCCTGCCAGCTTAGTATCCTCTGCAAATTTGGTAAGTTCCCCTTCTATTCCCTCATCTCAGTTGTTTATGAAGATGTTGAAGAGTCCTGGGACTAAGACGGAACGTTGTGGCATTGAAGTCCACAGATCTTAAATTTGCCAAGATGCTTCGCCGTAGAAGGTTTTTAGGAAGAGACTGGTCAGCCACTTGTCTGGTAAGGTATAGGGTCTCCTGTCTGAGCAGGGAGTTGGACTAGAAGACCTCCAAGGTCCCTTCCAGCTTTATTCTATTCTATTCTATTCTATTCTATTCTATTCTATTCTATTCTATTCTATTCTATTCTATTCTATTCTATTCTATTCTATTCTATCCCATCCCATCCCATCCCATCCCATCCCATCCCATCCCATCCCATCCCATCCCACTCTACTCTACTCTACTCTACTCTACTCTACTCTACTCTACTCTACTCTACTCTTCTCTACTCTTCTCTACTCTACTCTACTCTACTCTACTCTACTCTACTCTACTCTACTCTTCCCTTCTCTATTCTCTACTCTACTCTTCTCTACTCTACTCTACTCTATTCTACTCTATTCTACTCCTCTTCTCTTCTCTACTCTACTCTACTCTTCTCTACTCTACTCTTCTCTACTCTACTCTACTCTACTCTACTCTACTCTACTCTTCCCTTCTCTATTCTCTACTCTACTCTTCTCTACTCTACTCTATTCTACTCCTCTTCTCTACTCTACTCTACTCTACTCTTCCCTTCTCTATTCTCTACTCTACTCTTCTCTACTCTACTCTATTCTACTCTATTCTACTCCTCTTCTCTACTGTACTCTACTCTTCTCTACTCTACTCTACTCTACTCTTCCCTTCTCTATTCTCTACTCTTCTCTTCTCTACTCTACTCTACTCTACTTTACTCTTCTCTTCTCTACTCTACTCTACTCTACTCTACTCTACTCTACTCTACTCTACTCTACTCTACTCTTCTCTACTCTACTCTACTCTTGAGCAGGGGGTTGGACTAGAAGACCTCCCAGGTCCCTTCCAGACCTATTCTAATTGAAGGTTGGAAAATAACCCAGCTGGCTACCTTTCCTTTTAGTTGAAACTTAAAAAAACAAAACAAAAAGCGTTTTTTTGCTGCCGGCGTACTTCTTCCCCGAAAGGACAATAGTTACCACGTGTTTCTGGTTTTATGTCCAGCCACAGTTACGTCCTGTTTGTTGAGGAACAATAGCTGAATAGCAGGCCAAAAATATTGTCTTTGCTGGGCCCAGCTCCAAAGTCCACTTTGCTCTTCCAGAGATGTTTTTGTTAAACAGACAGTACGAGTGACTCAAGCTTTGTGTTCTCTTGAGAAATTCTCAAGGGAGACGGGCGACTAATTTATTCCAGCGAAATCTGCAGAATTTGCTTTGTAATTTAGTTTCTTGGGAAACTGAAATGCATGACGATGGTTATTCTTTGCATATGCACCCGATTCTTAATACAGGCCCACCTACTGATTTTGCAAAGCCCAGATGAGATTTCATCTGCACTGGACAAAAATGATTTAAATGAGGCTGGTGAGTTGCAGATGCCACAAATGTTCTAGATCCCCTTTGCAGGCCTCCTACAACCGTCCTGCAAGGTAGGATATGTTGCTTGTTGGCATTTGTCTCCTCCCACCCCCCTTTACAAAAGGGGACCTTCCTCCCCCCCTTTCCTCCCCTCAAAGGGGACCTTTGAGATGCGTGGACTTCAACTCCCAGAATTCCCTAGCCAATGTGTTTGGACTTCAAGTCTCAGAGTGGGTGATGGGAAGATCAGGTATATATAGGGCACCTTGAATTGACCAAAAAAAGGTGGGAAATATGATGGTGATGATGAAGAAGAAAGAGGAAGGGAGGAAGAGGAAGAGGAAGAGGAAGAGGAAGAGGAAGAGGAAGAGGAGTAGAAGTAGAAGTAGTAGAAGGAAGGAAGGAAGGAAGAGGAGGAGGAGAAAAGGAAGGAGAAGAGGAGGAGGAGGAGGACGGAAGGAGAAGCAGGAGGAGGAAAAAGGGGAAGAGGAAGAAGAGGAGGAAGAAGAAGAGGAAGAGGAAGGAAGGGAAGAGAAAGGGAGGGAGGGAGGAGGAGGAAGAGAAAAGGAAGAAGAGGAGGAGGAGGAAAGGAGAAGCAGAAGGAAGAAGAAGGAGAAGAGGAAGAAGAAGAGAAAAAAGGAAGGACAGAAGAAAAGAAAGAAAAAGAAAAAAAAGAAAGAAAGAAAGAAAGAAAGAAAGAAAGAAAGAAAGAAAGAAAGAAAGATACACAACAGAATAACAGAGATCATCCCAGCATGGCATAATATAGTTTATTTGTTTAAACAAAGCATTTTCATGAACAATAGTATTGTATTCATCCAGTTTGGGATTTAACAGAGGTCAATCAAACCAGGATCTTCCACATTCATCTGGTTCTCTTTGCCCAACTCCTGCCCCACCCTGGCAATCCAGCAGACAAGTTTGAAGGACAACACTGGGCAAAAAAGTCAAGATGGAGGCCACAGCAGCGCATCCCACATACAGGTGGAGCTTACAATGCACCTTCAAGCTGCCTTCTTAATTTTTCTTTTTTTTAAAACCATACTTAGTGGACACCTCCATTCACACATTCATATTGGCTCCATTCACACAATATGCCTGACCTGGTTCCTGAATTAAATCCGGTTCTGGCTTTTTGTGACCCATTGAAACAAATGTCAACCTTAGCATGTCGTGGGACTCTGGATTTTCAGGCATTTTCTATGAACACCGCTACTAAAACACAATTTCACACAGACACAGACCCACATACGATGCCAGTTCAATATGCAGCCATTGGGCGTTTCCAGAGACACAACAATTGGCTCCCATTTTCCTCCCAGCCACAATTCCTTTCCTGTTGCAAGGAAGGAAGGATCGTATAAAAGGAGAGAGGTAGTTTGATCCTTCTATCCAGTTAAATTGCACCCATGGCCAGACAAAACTCTCTCTATTTTTTTAAAAAACAGGGAAATTGTTCCAGACCCCCACCAGTGCTAAAATTCAAATTTTTTTACTACCGGTTCTGTGGGCATGGCTTAGTGGGCATGGCAGGGGAAAGATTTTGCAAAATCTCCATTCCCATCCCACTCCAAAGGAAGGATACTGCAAAATCCCCATTCCTTCCCCACTCCAGGGGGAAGGATACTGCATAATCCCCATTCCCTCCCCACTCCAGGGGGAAGGATACAGCAAAATCTCCATTCCCACCCCACTCCAAGGGAAGGATACTGCAAAATCCCCATTCCGTCCCCACTCTAGGGGGAAGGATATTGCAAAATCTCCATTCCCACCCCACTCTGGGGCCAGCCAGAGGTGGTATTTGCCGGTTCTCCGAACTGCTCAAAATTTCCGCTATCGGTTCTCCAGAACCTGTCAGAACCTGCTGGATTTCACCCCTGGGCCCCACCTATCTGGGGAAGGCCTCACAACTCAAATATGGAAACTTAATTTATAGGAAGTGACAGAGCTGAGACCATTCCGGCTGATCTCGAAAATTAAAAATACAAAAGTCAGGCTGGTTTGGACTTGGAGAGGAGACCACTAGGAGATCTCAGAGAAAAATAGGCAGGAGGGAGAAATTCCCCCTTGGGGAAAAAAAAACGAAAAGGAAATTCTTCACATATCATTACAAACCCCCCCCCCCCCCAAAACAAATCCCAATGAAAAAGAAGTTGAATGTAAGTTTGTGGTACTTATAAATGTTATATAAACTTATTATAAACTTATCAATACTTAGGGTACTTTGCTGGTATGGAATCTGGTTTTTTTTTTCATGCAAAAGTGGGTGAGGAGAGGAATGGGAGACCACTAAGAGATCTCAGGGAAAACAGGCAGGAGGAAAAAATTTCCTTCCCACCAATAAAGCCCCTGCTTTTTATATCATTGCCAAAAAAAATACATCAAGAACTATCTGAGTGTAATTTTATAGTATTTTGCTTGGTTTAGTGCAGGGGTCTCCAACCTTGGCAACTTTAAGACTGGCGGACTTCAACTCCCAGAATTCCCCAGGGGAATTCTGGGAGTTGAAGTCCGCCAGGCTTAAAGTTGCCAAGGTTGGAGACCCCTGCTTTAAAGGATCTATCCATTTCTTCAGGCTTGCCAACAAAAGCAGACAGTGCAAATATAACATAATATAACAGCAATACTGGTGAAGTCCATCGTTTGTATTTCCTCAGATCATCCTGCACACAGTGAGGTCAAAAAAGTCAAGATGGCGGCCGCAAAGGTGCCATCAGACCACTACCAGCTTTCCCATGCAATGCATAAAAAGTGGAAAGGGCTGAAATCACCTCAGTGTGGCCGCCATCTTGACTTTTTTGACCTCACACAATATAAAAAGTGGTCAGGCTTTCATTGTAGGGGTTGCAGCCGCCATTTTGGCATCTTTGACTGCCCCCTTACAATCCTAGGATGAGCCTAGGCGAGCGATGTGTTTCTTCATTTATCGTCTATTCTTTGAACAAAATAGATCCAGAAAAAAATTGAACAGAATATAACATAATTTTCTCATTCTGCCATGCGCAACTGGCTAGAGAATTCTGGGAGTTGAAGTCCACCCATCTTAACAGAATAACATTTAAGAACAGAACAGAAATTTAAGAATTTCTTCCAAGAATTTAAGAGATTCTTTTAAGAATGTAATTCTTAAATTCTTTAAAAAGAACCTCAAAGTTCTTCTTTAAGTTGCCAAGGTTGGAAAGTTCTAGATCCATAAGGAAGTACCATGGCCCCATGTCCTCCCTGAATCCATAAGAGAGTATCTTCTCCAATGTTCTCCATGAACGATGACTTGAGCGTAAGAATGAATCACCATCTTATCATCCGAACTTTAACAGCGTTTTGAAAAAACTCCCTGGTGGAATTGAATCACCGCGTTGACCCTGGACAACACCGCTCCAGGGTGTTGTCCAGGGTCCAAGAGAGGGAAATGCAACCATGGAAGATCTCTCTTGGTCTACACCTTGTAATGGCGCCCAAATAAATGTCTCCGATAACAACAAAAGAGACCCACTCCGACGACGATCAGCGAGAGAACCAGCAGAATCGCCAAAAAAATCAAAACACTCGTTTTCTTGAGGTCCTCTCTCTCGCAGTCTTCTGGCCTGACATGGCTCATGTGGACCTCTTCCTCCTCAAATCCCAAACTCCGGGCAAACTGACACTTGACCAAGTCTAGATCAGGGATCTCCACCACTGCTTTATGGATCATTTGAGAGAGCCAGATGTTTCCACAACAACTCAGCGGGTTCCCTACCAGGTACAAATTCCGTAGGTTTTTTTCCAGAGTTGGGATCTGGCTATTTTTCAAGCTGTTGAAGCTGTTGTTGTGAAGATCTAAGACTTCAAGGACACAACAGTCTTCTGACCAAGCAGGCAACCAGCTAAGCCGATTGTCCGATAGATTGAGATACCTAAGGTGAGGAAAAAGAGAAAAATCCACGTTCAGAGTAGTCAGGCCATTCCCGTGTAAATCCAGATATTCCAGCGACAATTCCAAGCCTACCAATGATTTGGCTTCTATCTGAAGTCCCCAGTTCATGGAGACATCCAGTACCCTAAGCTTAGTCCCGAAGAAGTTGTACATGGGTAGGCTCTTCAAATGATTGCCTGAAAGATATAAATATTGAAGTTTGGGAACTCGCACAAACGAGACACAACTGTGAGGAACATTAGGAGACAATCGTTGCCTTCTTGATCCTGAATGCAAGTCACAGAGGTGGACTTTGTTGTTCCTCAGGTCAAGCCACTGGAGATGTGGGAGACCTTGAAAAATATCTGGACGCAGCTCTTGAAGATGGTTGTCTTGGAGATGGAACTCCCGCAAACCACTCAAGGTGTTGGTGTCCAACTTAAGGTTCTTCAAAGAGTTGCAGCTAAGATCAAGGACAGACAACGAGGCCAGCTCGTTGCTTGTCTCAAAAGTCTGCAGGCAATTTTTGCTTAAATTAAGGAATTGGAGGGACAACATGGAGTCAAAAAATTGGCTTGGGATGGATTGGATCTCATTGTAACTGAGGTCCAAGGACAACAAGGCAGGTAAGTAGGGAGGACGGGAATTGTTGGGATATTGAGGCCCATCTTCCCACTGGTAGTCTATGTCGCTATGGGAGTCCACCATAACAAATTGCATGATGTTGTTGGTTAGGTTCAAGTAAGCCAGCTTGTTTCCTTGAGGGAGAACGGGGAAGCGAAGGAGCTTGTTCTCACTCAGGTCAAGCCAGATCAAGTTGAAGTCCTCCACCGACTGGGTGGAGTGGAAGGACTCGATGCTGTTCCGACTGAGGTCGAGAAATTCCAACTGCCTGAGGTTGAACTCAACGATGCAAGTGAGGGAGTTCATGGAGAGATTCAGCTTGGCGAGACGCGTCAAGTTCTCAAACGCGCCTTCTTCTATCTCCATAATCATGTTGTTGTGCAGGTTGACTTCCACCAGCTCTGGAGATCCTTGGAACATGCTCTGGGAGATGTGTATGATGCTGTTTTCCGCCAAGGAAAGATATCGCAACGAAGGCGCCTGGTGAATGAAATGTTCTGCCATCCCACTGTAGAGACTGTTGCGAGACAGATCTAGTCTCCTGACTTGGGGTAGTAACCCAACCCACAGATCTTCCTGCGCCAACAGATAGAGCTGGTTGTTGGCCAAGTTGATGTCCCACAGGTTCTTCATCTCCGCAAAGATCCCAGGTTTGACAAATCCAATCAGGTTGGAACTTAAGTCCAAGTGACGGAGGGAAGCGTAGAAGGTCAGGGGCCTCTCGGTGACATTTCGAATCTTATTTCCGGAGGCGTCAATTTTAGACACGTCGGGGTGAAGCTCTGGAGGCACCTGGTGAAGATCCACATTCTGACAAAAGGCCTCCAGGTTTCTCTGTAGGAAAGAAGAGAGAGGGGGAGAATAAAAATTGTGATGGTATTCACACCGGAGAAGAACATTCACAGACCAATTCTGTGTACACTAAAAAATAACATTCTCAGCGAGGCCTGAACTCGTGGTGTGGTGTGTCTAAAACGGGTATTTTGCTAATTGATCCTTCTGTATTAACAGGATAACAGAGTTTGAAGGGACCTTGGAGGTGATTCATGCTCAAGCCCAGTCTCTTTTTGAAACTTCCAGTGTCGGAGGACCCACAACTTCTAGTGGCAAGCTGTTCCACTGATTAATTGTTCTAACTGTTAAGAAATTTCTCTTCTAGGTTGCTTCTCTCCTCGATTAGTTTCCATCCATTGTTTCTTGTCCTGCCTTCAGGTGCTTTGGAAAATAATTTGACACCCCCCCCCTCCTCTTTGGGGCAGCCCTTCTTTGTTCTATGTTCTATATTCTATATTGATTGATTGATTCGATTTATATGCCGCCCTTCTCTGGAGACTCAGGGCGGCTTACAATGCGTTAAGCAATAGCTTCCATAGTTTTGTATATCCCTGCTTAGTAGGGCTTTCGGCCCCCCCTAAGCGGTGTTCTTTTTTATACAAAGTCAGCTTATTGCCCCCACAATCCGGGTCCTCATTTTACCTACCTCGGAAGGATGGAAGGCTGAGTCCACCTTGAGCCTGGTAAGATTTGAACTCGCAGTAATTGCAGGCAGCTGGTGTTACTTAACAGCGCTTTAATCTGCTGCGCCACCAAGGCTCTTCATATGTTCTATGAATTGACCAGGCAACTCCTGAGTTTATCAATTTTTATAAGTTTTATATTTTGTAAGTTTTATAGCTTTCATCAATAATATTCTTTTAATTCCTCTTTTTTTTCCTCTTGCTGTGGCATCAAACTGGTATTGGCATCTTGAACTACTAACCCCTAACCCATAATAACTTCCCAATGTAAAGTACAGATGGCCCTTGATTTACAACCATTTGTTTAGTGACTTAGGACAGGTCCTCACACTTATGACTGTTGCAGCATCCTCAAGGGCACATAATCAAAATTCAGACGCTTGACAACCAGTATAGAGTAGAATAGATTAGAATTCTTTATTGGCCAAGTGGGATTGGACACACAAGGAATTTGTCTTGGTGCATATGCTCTCAGTGTACATAAAAGTCAAGATACATTCATCAAGAATCATAAGGTACAACACTTAATGATAGTCATAGGGAACAAATAAGCAATTGAATCATACTAGGGAACAGTCAATATAAATATAAATATATAAATGAGATGCGGGTGTGGCTTACCGATGATGGCTAATGAGCCAGAAATAGCTATATAAGTCTCTCACTATGCAGCACAAAATCTGCTGGCTGCCAGAAGGAAAAGAAGGGACCCCCCCCCCCCCCCGAGAAAGTAGTGAATGTGATTTCACTCAATTAGGGTTGCAGAAAAATCTTGGTTACATAGGAAAAACCTGGCTTAAAAGAAAAACGCACATAAAACCTACGAAAAGTAAGAAAATAAATATATAAATATATATCTGAAGGATACCAGCAACAAGGTTACAGTCATACAGTCGTAAGTGGGATCTATTTGCAACCAGGGTTAAGTGACGGCCGTTCGCAGCCTTCAGCCGGTTTCCCACAAACCAGGCCAAGGAGGAGAGACGGGTTCACTTAACAACCGCAGTGATTTGCCTAATAACCCTGGTCAAAATAAGGTTGGGTGTGATTCACTTAGCAACCCACCGTACAAAGCGACAGAAATTCCGTAAGTTGAGGACTACCCATATTTCCTGTCTGGCACCGGATTGTCCTCCTATCCCGGAGGCTCTTTATGAGCTTCTCCTAAGTTTGTCCAGACTTCCCTTCCTGTTTGGCATTTGTTCTTGGAGACAGATATAGCTCCTTGATGGAGCGGCCCCAGTCTATTAGGGGCATTCCCAGAGGGGCCCAGAAAGAATGCTAAAAGAAAACAGGATGCCTCCTATTCACAGGGGCTGCAGCTCGGCAGGAACTGCCCCACTGAAACAATGTCAAGTTCTGGATTTTATTTTTAATGCCTTTTTAAATGAAAGCTAGCAAGAGTCTCTTCTAACTTTCCAGGGAACCACCGAGTGCATCACTCATGGGCATTTCAGGTCAAAGATTGGCCATGCGGACGGTTTTTAGAGAAGGAGCAAGAACCAAGAACCAATCTCCCATTCTCTCTCTCATCCTTTCTCTCTCTCTCTCTCATTCTCTTGTTCTGTCCCATTCTCTCTCTTTCTCCCTTTGTGTCCCATTCTCTCTCTTTCATCTTTTCTCTCTCTCTCTCTCTGTCCCATTCTCCCTCTCAATCTTCCTCTTATCCTTTCTCTTTCTCTCTTTCTCTGTCCTATTCTCTCCCTCATCCTTTCTTTCTGTCTCATTCTCTCTCTGTCTCCCATTCTCTCTCTTTCATTCTTTCTCTCTCTTTCTTTCTCTCTCTCTGTCCCATACTCTCTGCCCATTCTCTCTCTCTCATCCTTTCTCTCTCTCTCTCTCATTCTCTCGTTCTGTCCCATTCTCTCTCTTTCTCTCTTTGTGTCCCATTCGCTCTCTTTCATCTTCTCTCTCTCTGTCCCATTCTTTCTCTCATCCTTTCTCTTTCTCTCTCACTCTCTCTGTCCCATTCTCTCTCTCATTCTTTCTCTCATCCTTTCCTTCTCTCTCTCTCTGTCCTATTCTCTCTCTCATCCTTTCTTTCTGTCTCATTCTCTCTCTCTCCCATTCTCTCTCTCTCATCCTTTCTCTCTCTTTCTTTCTCTCTCTCTGTCCCATTCTCTCTCTCCCGTTCTCTCTCTCATCCTTTCTCTCTCTCTCTCATTCTCTCTCTCTCTCATTCTCTCGTTCTGTCCCATTCTCTCTGTCCCATTCTCTCTCTTTCTCTCTTTGTGTCCCATTCTCTCTTTCATCTTTTCTCTCTCTCTCTGTCCCATTCTCTCTCTCATTCTTTCTCTCATCCTTTCCTTCTCCCTCTCTCTGTCCTATTCTCTCTCTCATCCTTTCTTTCTGTCTCATTCCCTCTCTGTCTCCCACTCTCTCTCTCTCATCCTTTCTCTCTCTTTCTTTCTCTCTCTGTCCCATTCTCTCTCCCATTCTCTCTCTCATCCTTTCTCTCTCTGTCTCATTCTCTCTCTCATCTTTTCTCTCTCTGTCTCATTCCCTCTTTTATTCTTTCTCTTTCTCTCTCTTTCTCCCATTCTCTCTCATCCTTTCTCTCTTTCTCATTCTCTCTCTGTCCCATTCTCTCTCATCCTTTCTTTCTCTCTCCCTCTCAATCTATCATCTAACTATTACCCATCCATCATCTCTATCAACTATCTTTCTGTCCATCAATCATCTATCATCTGTCTGTTATCTGTTTATCTGTCTATCCATCTGTCTGTCTGTCTGTTGATCTATCATCTATTACCCATCTATCGTCTCTATCATCTCTCTGTCTATCTGTCTATCTTTTGTCCATCATCTCTCTCTCTCTCTCTCATCTACCTTTCTAACTATCTGTCTGTCTGTCCATTCTCCCCATCTATCCGGAATGATATAGGTTCTCCTGATAGAGAGAAGACTCCTGATATAGGTTCTCCTGATTGGAGTAGAAGGCAGTGGTGGGATTCAAATTTTTTTACTACCAGTTCTGTGGGTGTGGCTTGATGGGCGTGGCATGGCGGGCATGGCAGGGAAAGGATAGTGTAAAATCTTCATTCCCACCTCACTCCAAGGGAAGGATACTGCAAAATCCCCATTTCCTCCCCACTCCAGGGGAAGGATACTGCAAAATCCCCATTCCCTCCCCACTCCAGGGGAAGGATACTGCAAAATCCCCATTTCCTCCCAATCAGCTGGGACTTGGGAGGCAGAGAATAGATGGGGGCGGGGCCAGTCAGAAGTTTCACTACCGGTTCTCCGAACTACTCAAAATTTCCGCTACCGGTTCTCCAGAACTGGTCAGAACCTGCCGAAACTCACCTCTGGTGGGAATGGAGATTTTGCAGTATCCTTCCCCTGGAGTGGGGTGGGAATGGAGATTTTGCAGTATCCTTCCCCTGGAGTGGGGTGGGAATGGAGATTTTACACTATCCTTCTCCTGCCACGTCCACCAAGCCATGTCACGCCCACCACGCCACACCCACAGAACCGATAGCAAAAAAAATTTTTGAATCCCACCACTGCTGTAGTCCCATGGGCCTCCAGATGTAGACCCACAACTCCCATCTTCCCCTGCTCATTGGCAAAGGTAGAAAAACCCTCCTTGGCCCATCATCTGGACAGCATAAGACCAAAAGAACAGATCCTGTGATCTCACTTTTCCTGGATTGCATCATTACAGTGATGTCGGACGGCGGAGTGTTGCTCTGGTTGCTAAAGATAGGAAACAAGAACGGTTGATTCTGGGTTCCCAGAGCAGAAGCTGCACAAAAGCCAAAGGCTTGAATCCAAATATTGCGTCAGCTGTAATTTAGCAGAGAGCCTTCAGTCACTGTCTGGCTGGCGTTCGCTTAACCAGTTCGGTGAACAAGCTTTGCAGATGCTTTCATACCTTCTGCTAAACATGGTTAGTAAGAATAGAAATAGAAATAGGAATAGGAATAGGAATAGGAATAGGAATAGGAATAGGAATAGGAATAGGAATAGGAATAGGAATAGGAATAGGAATAGGAATAGGAATAGGAATGGAATGGAATGGAATGGAATGGAATGGAATGGAATGGAATAGAATAAATATTGGAGAATAGAATAGAACAGAACAGAATAGATATTATAATGAAGAATAGAATAGGAATAGGAATAGGAATAAGAATAGAATAGAATAGAATAGAATAGATATTATAATGAAGAATAGAATAGATATTATAGAATAGATATAATGAAGAATAGAATAAATATTATAGAATAGATATTATAATGAAGAATAGAATAGATTAGATATTATAATGAAGAATAGAATAGATATTATAGAATAGATATAATGAAGAATAGAATAGAATAGATATTATAATGAAGAATAGAATAGATATTATAGAATAGAATAGAATAGAATAGAATAGATATTATAATGAACAATAGAATAGATAATAGAATAGAATAGAGTAGAGTAGAGTAGAGTAGAGTAGAGTAGAGTAGAGTAGAGTAGGATATTATAATGAAGAATAGAATAGAATAGAATAGAATAGAATAGAATAGAATAGAATAGAATAGAATAGAATAGAATAGAATAGATATTAGAATGAAGAATAGAATAGAATAGAATAGAATAGAATAGAATAGAATAGAATAGAATAGAATAGAATAGAATAGAATAGAATAGAATAGAATAGAATTCTTTGTTGGCCAAGTGTGATTGGACACACAAGGAATTTGTCTTGGTGCGTACGCTCTCAGTGTACATAAAAGAAAAGATACGTTCATCAGGAATCATAAGGTACAACATTTGATGATAGTCATAAGGTACAAATAAGAATCAGGAAACAATATCAATATAAATCATAAGGATACCAGCAACAAAGTTACAGTCATACAGTCATAAGTGAGAGGAGATGGTTGATGGGAACGATGAGAAGATTAATAGTAGTGCAAAAGAATAGAATAGAATAGAATAGAATAGAATAGAATAGAATAGAATAGAATAGAACTGGAAGGGACCTTGGAGGTCATCTAGTCCAACCCCTTGCTCACACCGGAGACCTATACTAGGGATTCGAACTGCCAAACTGCCGACTTTTCTAATCGACAAGCACAGCATCTTAGCCACTGAGCCACTTAGTCAGGCTAGATCAGTTTCCATCCGTTGTTTCTTGTTCTGCCTTCAGGTGCTTTGGAGAATAATTGGACCCCCTCTTCTTTGGGGCCGGCCCTGAAATCCTGGAATACTGCTATCATGTCCCCCCTAATTCTTCTTTTCTCTAGACGACCCAAACCTCAACCCTGCAGCGGTTCTTCATATGTTTTAATCTCCAGGCCTTTGATCAACTTCTCTGAACTTTTTCCAAAGTCTCAAAATCTTTTTTGTAGTACGGTGACCAAAATTGGTTGCAGTATTCCAGGTGTGGCCTCACTAGGGGTTTTATAAAGCAGCACTAACACTTCATGTGACCTTGATTCTGTTTATACAACTCGGTTGTAGCCCCCCGTGGCTTGTTTTACAGCATGGATGTTGGCCAATGCAGCCAAGTTAGCTCAGCAGACTAAAGCATTGTAATTAAAGACCAGCTGTCTGCAATTACTGTAAGTTCAAATCTCACCAGGCTCAAGGTTGACTCAGCCTTCCATCCTTTCTAAGGTAGGTCAATGGAGGACCCAGTTTGTGGGGGCACTAAGCTGACTTTGTATAAATATACAAAAGTATGAAGGCTATTGCTGAACGCATTGTAAGCCGCCCTGAGTCTCCGGAGAAGGGCGGCATATAAATCATTTTTTTAAAAAAAAGATGATAGATAGATAGATAGATAGATAGATAGATAGATAGATAGATAGATAGATAGATAGATAGATATAGATAGATGATAGACAGACAGATAAAGTCATCTATAGTGACCATAGATAGATGATAGGTAGGTAGACGTGTGGGTGGGTGGATGGATGGGTGGATGGGTGGATGGATAGATGATAGATAGATAGATAGATAGATAGATGATAGATAGATAGATAGATAGATAGATAGATAGATAGATAGATGATAGACAGACAGATAAAATCATCCATAGTGACCATAGATCGATAAATGGATAAATGGATGGATGGATGGATGGATGGATGGATGGATGGATGGATGGATGGATGGATGGATGGATGGATAGAAGATAGATAGATAGATTGATAGATAGATAGATAGATACAGATACATAGCCTGGATAGCTCAGCAGACTAAGCACCCTAATTAACATTCAGCTATCTGCAATTACTGTAAGTTCGAATCTCCCCAGGCTCAAGGTTGACTCAGCCTTCCATCCTTTCTAAGGTAGGTAAACTGAAGACCCAGTTTGTGGGGCAATAAACTGACTTTGTATAAAATATATAAAAGTATGAAGGCTATTGCTTAACGCATTGTAAGCCGCCCTAAGTCTCTGGAGAAAGGCGGCATATAAATCAAATTTTTTTTAAAAAAAATTGGCTAGTTTATGATTCAGCGTAAGGCAAGAATCCAGACGATGGATGAAATTCAACGGCCAGATTAAACAAATTGACCATGTTGGCAAAAAAGTTGGTAAAATGAGCCAAAAACTCAACACTTAACAACCGTCAGAAATTTTGGGCACAATTTGTGGTCGTACGTCGAGGACTACCTCCAACGAATGGATTTTCCTTGTTTTGTTTTGTTTTGTTTTTTCTCGGCTAACCCAAACCCTTACCATTTTGCAGGGCGCAAGCGCGATGGGCCGATACGTCGAGATGCCACTGTTTAGAACAGCCCAGAAGAAAAGTAAGAGGGAAAATTTCATGGCTTCTAGAGAAAGGGAGAAAGGAGCAATGGTTAGAAATCAAACTGTTCATGGGAAACACTGGTAATGTATATAAGTCGAGCCTGGGTGAACGTAAGCAGCTGGCGCAAACAGTGGGAATTTCACAAGTCTTTGGCAGCGTCAACATCCAGCTGCAGAACTGTTGAAGGGCGAAGCCAGATGTGGACTGTCAAGGAATTGAGGGCTTTATTTGAGCTGTCATTCTCAGGGATGAGACCTCTATGTCCCATCTCAGCCACTTTATTTAAAAAAAAAAAAACAGAGTTCCTGGCAGGTTTTTTTTACTAGCTTTGTCCATCTCTCTTTCTAGCAAAGATACCTGCAATATTTCTCAGTCTGAGGTGCTTTAAGATCTCTCGAGTTCAACTCCCAGAATTCCCCAGCTGGCACGGTCTTACAGTGGCCAAGGTTGAGAAGCCTTATCGGCTTCCTTGTGGCTTTTAAAAAGTTTGCTAACAACCTGTATGTGGAACCTTTGGAAGAGGACTAGGTAATTCTACATGGGGACTGTCCCAGTTGAGGATTATGGGGTGAGAGGGGGAGGAGGAGGAGGAGGAAGAAGAGAAGAATGAGGAAGAGGAAGAGGAAGAGGAAGGAAGGAAGAAGGAAGAAGGAAGGAAGGAAGAAGGAAGGAAGGAAACATGGAAGGGAGGGAGGGAGGAAAATGGGGAAGAGGAAGGAGAATGGGGAAGTAGAAGGAAGGAAGGAAGGAGAATGGGGAAGAAGGAAGGAAGGGAGGGAGGAAGGAAAGAAGGAAGGAAAGAGGAAGGGAGGGAGGGGATGATAGGAGACAGAAAAGAAGTGAGGGAGGGAGGAAGAGAAGGAAAGGGGAAGGGAGGAAAAATGGAAGGGAGAAGGGAGGAAGGAGAATGGAAAGAGGAAGGAAGGAGAATGGGGAAGAAGAAGGAAGGAAGGAGAATGGGGAAGAAGGGAGGGAGGGAGGGAGGGAGGGAGGAAGGAAAGAGGGAGGGAGGGGATAATAGGAGACAGAAAAGAAGGGAGGGAGGGAGGAAGAGAAGGAAAGGGGAAGGAAGGAAAAATGGAACAGAGGGAGGGAGAGAAGGAAGGAAGGAAAGAAAAAGAGGAAGGAAGGAAAAATGGAAGACACAGAGAGAGGAAGGGGAGAAGGTGGAAGGAAGGAAGGAGGGAGGGAGGGAGATGATGGGGACAGAGAAAAGAGGGGAGGGAGGAAGGAAGGGAAGGAAAGGGGAAGGAATGAAAAATGGAAGGGATGGAGGGTGAGAAAGAAGGAGGGAAGGAAAAAAGGGAAGGAAGGAAAAATGGAAGGGACAGAGAGAGGAAGGGGGAGAAGGAGGGAGGGAGGAGAGAGGGAGGGAAGGAGATGATGGGGGACAGAGAAAAGAGGGGAGGGAGGAAGGAAGGGAAGGGAAGGGGAAGGAATGAAAAATGGAAGGGATGGAGGGTGAGAAAGAAGGAGGGAAGGAAAAATGGAAGGGACAGAGAGAGGAAGGGGGAGAAGGAGGGAGGGAGGAGAGAGGGAGGGAAGGAGATGATGGGGGACAGAGAAAAGAGGGGAGGGAGGAAGGAAGGGAAGGAAAGGGGAAGGAATGAAAAATGGAAGGGATGGAGGGTGAGAAAGAAGGAGGGAAGGAAAAAAGGGAAGGACAGAGAGAGGAAGGGGGAGAAGGAGGGAGGGAGGAGAGAGGGAGGGAAGGAGATGATGGGGGACAGAGAAAAGAGGGGAGGGAGGAAGGAAGGGAAGGAAAGGGGAAGGAATGAAAAATGGAAGGGATGGAGGGTGAGAAAGAAGGAGGGAAGGAAAAAAGGGAAGGAAGGAAAAATGGAAGGGACAGAGAGAGGAAGAAGGAGAAGGAGGAAGGAGAGAGGGAGGGAAGGAGATGATGGGGGACAGAGAAAAGAGGGGAGGGAGGAAGGAAGGGAAGGAAAGGGGAAGGAATGAAAAATGGAAGGGATGGAGGGTGAGAAAGAAGGAGGGAAGGAAAAATGGAAGGGACAGAGAGAGGAAGGGGGAGAAGGAGGGAGGGAGGAGAGAGGGAGGGAAGGAGATGATGGGGGACAGAGAAAAGAGGGGAGGGAGGAAGGAAGGGAAGGAAAGGGGAAGGAATGAAAAATGGAAGGGATGGAGGGTGAGAAAGAAGGAGGGAAGGAAAAATGGAAGGGACAGAGAGAGGAAGGGGGAGAAGGAGGGAGGGAGGAGAGAGGGAGGGAAGGAGATGATGGGGGACAGAGAAAAGAGGGGAGGGAGGAAGGAAGGGAAGGAAAGGGGAAGGAATGAAAAATGGAAGGGATGGAGGGTGAGAAAGAAGGAGGGAAGGAAAAAAGGGAAGGACAGAGAGAGGAAGGGGGAGAAGGAGGGAGGGAGGAGAGAGGGAGGGAAGGAGATGATGGGGGACAGAGAAAAGAGGGGAGGGAGGAAGGAAGGGAAGGAAAGGGGAAGGAATGAAAAATGGAAGGGATGGAGGGTGAGAAAGAAGGAGGGAAGGAAAAAAGGGAAGGAAGGAAAAATGGAAGGGACAGAGAGAGGAAGAAGGAGAAGGAGGAAGGAGAGAGGGAGGGAAGGAGATGATGGGGGACAGAGAAAAGAGGGGAGGGAGGAAGGAAGGGAAGGAAAGGGGAAGGAATGAAAAATGGAAGGGATGGAGGGTGAGAAAGAAGGAGGGAAGGAAAAATGGAAGGGACAGAGAGAGGAAGGGGGAGAAGGAGGGAGGGAGGAGAGAGGGAGGGAAGGAGATGATGGGGGACAGAGAAAAGAGGGGAGGGAGGAAGGAAGGGAAGGGAAGGGGAAGGAATGAAAAATGGAAGGGATGGAGGGTGAGAAAGAAGGAGGGAAGGAAAAATGGAAGGGACAGAGAGAGGAAGGGGGAGAAGGAGGGAGGGAGGAGAGAGGGAGGGAAGGAGATGATGGGGGACAGAGAAAAGAGGGGAGGGAGGAAGGAAGGGAAGGAAAGGGGAAGGAATGAAAAATGGAAGGGATGGAGGGTGAGAAAGAAGGAGGGAAGGAAAAAAGGGAAGGACAGAGAGAGGAAGGGGGAGAAGGAGGGAGGGAGGAGAGAGGGAGGGAAGGAGATGATGGGGGACAGAGAAAAGAGGGGAGGGAGGAAGGAAGGGAAGGAAAGGGGAAGGAATGAAAAATGGAAGGGATGGAGGGTGAGAAAGAAGGAGGGAAGGAAAAAAGGGAAGGAAGGAAAAATGGAAGGGACAGAGAGAGGAAGAAGGAGAAGGAGGAAGGAGAGAGGGAGGGAAGGAGATGATGGGGGACAGAGAAAAGAGGGGAGGGAGGAAGGAAGGGAAGGAAAGGGGAAGGAATGAAAAATGGAAGGGATGGAAGGAAGGAAGGAAAAAGAGAAAGGAAGGAAAAAGGGGGAAGGAAGGAAAAATGGAAGGGATGGAGAGAGGAAGAGGAAGGGAGGGAGGAAGAGAGGGAGGGGATGGCATAAGGAAGGGAGGAAGAGGATGGAGGGAAGAAGGAGGAAAAAAGTAAGGAGGAAGAAAGAAGAAAAAGGAGGGACGAAGGAAGGAAAACAGGGAGGGAGCGACAAAGGAAGAAAGAAATATGCTGCTAACCATACTATAGGAGCAGAGTTGCATAGTTGTCTTATCCTGAAGATTTTATGGGGCAACCCAGCAGGAATGAGTTGGGCCTTCCTGTTGACTTTAGGCGTTCTGGGTCTCCCACAAGACTCTTCAAAGGAGCCAGAGGGCGAAAGGCACGCGGGCCTGTGGAAGAGGACAGCTCTTCCATCCTTCTGCGGGAAGACGGGCAGGAGAAGTGGGCTTTTCCCGTGGTCGGTGTGTTCCTGTGGCAAAACCCCAAATTGTGAGCCAATAATTCGATCCAGCCAGGGCAGAAACACAAAGCGGCTTGGTGATTGTAACACACAAGGAGGATGGATTTAGGGAAGGGGTTTAGTAGTAGCATTTGGTGGGATGTTGATTTCGTTCACGGGACATTATTCAATTTACCTGAGGGATCCATCAGGTGCTGATGGAACTGAGGAATGATTTCCCCTCTTGGCAGCCTCTAACTAAACCTGGGGAAAAGCAGTTGGGATGGACCCATTTTGAAGTTTTTCTTAGCTAAGCGTGCCATTTTTCCTCATTTTCCCACATTACTAATACAGTTGTTAAGTTGTTAAGTGAAAAGCTAAGAGCAACGTAAATTTGGGGCAGCATTGTGGTCATAAGTCAAGGACTATATCTGTGATGGCTATATTCCTGCCGTGGATTTGACAACACCCCATCCAGACTTAGTTGCTAACTAGGTGACTCAGGGGCTAAAGACACTGAGCTTTGTCAATCAGAAAGGTTGGCAGTTCGGCGGTTCGAATCCCTAGTACAGGGGGTTGGACTAGATGATCTCCAAGGGTCCTTCCAATTAAACAGTAAAATACTGCTAATTTTTTTGAAATGGGGTTAAACAGATTAGTTGCAAATCCAACAAAGACATTTACAGGTTGAGTTTGAACAATGTTAATCTCGGTTACTCTGAAAGTATGCGAGGGAGATTTAGCCAACCATAAATACCGTATTTTCCGGCGTATAAGACGACTGGGCATATAAGACGACCCTCCTCAATGCCATTTAAGGCTCGTCAGAGCCTTTCGGGCTGGTCTGCCTGGTTACAGGAGAATGAGACCCGGCGTATAAGACGACCCCCGACTTTTGAGAAGATTTTTGTGTGTTAGAAAGTAGTCTTATACGCAGGAAAATACAGTACTTTAATTCACAGTTATTGTGCCACTCCCAAAATGGCCTTTTTTGGTGGGTAAAAGGTGAAAGGAATATAGAAACTAACACCTTTCCAGAGTCATTTTTCAGAATGAAATAAGGGGTGTATAAATTTAATAAATGAATGGATAAATAAATACATCGTTCACCTCTGAAATTTCCCCACCCGTCAGAACTACAAATAGTCCTTGACTTACAACAGTTCGTTTAAGGGCCGTTCAAAATGACAACGGCGCTGAGAATTTTACAGTGACTTATGACCATTTTTCACACTTATGACCGTTGCAGCCTCCTCGCTGTCCCATGATCAAAATTCACGTGACTCGTAGTTATGACGGTTGCAGTGTCCCGGGGTCATGTGATCACTTTTTTTTTGTGATCGACAAAGCCAATGGGGGAAAGCCAGATTCATTTAACAACCGTATGACTAGCTTAACAACTGCAATGATTCCCTTAACAACTGCGGCATGAAGGGTCGTGAAATGGGGCAAAATTCACTTAACAAATGTCTTACTGAACAATGTAAATTTTCTGCTCAATTTTGGTCATAAGTCAAGGACTACCAGAGTGTTCAAACTTGGCAACTTTAAGACTTGCGGACTTCAGACTCCCGGAATTCCTCAGCCAGTTGGGAGTTGAAGTCCGCATGTTTTCAAGTTGCCAAAGTTTGGAAAAACTATTCTGTATTATTTTATTTTGCATTCGGTTTAGGCTGCTGTATAGTTTCCATCCCCTATAGAAGACATTTAGGGCGTGTCCTGCTAATAGTTTCATGCATAGCTCCTTCAGACATAGTTACTTGTAAGTTAAAGTTATTTTTCCCCTTTTAATTGTCCATTTTAATTGGTTTTAAATTCCTGGGGTTTTAAATTGCCAGCCAAATTATTTAATTCCTTTTATTCTATTTTAAATTTTTTGTATTTATATGGTTTATTTATGGCTGTACACCGCCCTGAGTCCCTCGGGAATCGGGCGGTTTATAAATCTAATAAAATAAAATAAAATAAATAAATAAATAAATTCCATTGAAGACCAGGGGGGTCTTCGCACAGGTATGTCTTGTTGTGCCAGTTGTGCCCTTTCCTAGACCGAGATGCCCTCGCCACGGTCACTCATGCCCTTGTTACCTCAAGGTTGGACTACTGTAACACCCTCTACATGGGGCTGCCCTTGGGATGCATCCAGAGGCTCCAGCTAGTCCAGAATGTGGCCGCGCGAATAATTACGGGGGCCTCTCGATACTCCCGTGTAACACCTCTCCTGCGCGAGCTGCAGTGGCGGCCGGTGGCGTTCCGGATTCGTTTCAAGGTACTGGTGCTTACCTATAAAGCCTTTCATGGCTTAGGCCCGGATACTTGAAGGACCATCTCCAGCCGCTCTCCCACCGTCCCGCGCGCTCTCACAGAGTGGGCCTCCTCAGGGTGCCATCGGCCGGACAATGCCGTCCGACGGCCCCCAGGAGGAGAGCGTTCTCTGTGGGAGCCCCGACCCTCTGGAATGATTTACCCAGGACAGCCCCCGATCTCCTTTCCTTCCGTCATGAACTGAAGACGTGGCTCTTTCACCAACTTAACTGATCCGTTCTGGGGGTACCTTGGTATAATTTTAAATTGTGTTTAATCGGGTTGTGATTTTAAATTTTATTGTGATTTGTATTGAAATGCTGTTTTTGTAAGCCGCCCTGAGTCCCTCGGGAGAATGGCGGCATATAAATCGCAAACGCCTGAGTGGCGTAGGAGGCTAATGCCTCCTACTAAGGCAGTAGTTAACATCCAGCTGCCTGCAATTACTGCGAGTTCAATCCTAGCCAGGCTCAAGGTCGACTCAGCCTTCCATCCTTTCTAAGGTGGGTAAATTGAGGACCCAGTTTGTGGGGGCAATAAGCTGACTTTGTATAAAATATATACAAAAGTATGAAGGCTATTGCTTAACGCATTGTAAGCCGCCCTGAGTCTCCGGAGAAGGGTGGCATATAAATCAAATTTAAATAAATAAATTAAATAAATAAATAAATTGTACTCAATGGGACTTCATTTATTAAAGAAGCTTCTGAATAAAAGAAGCTTAAAGGGAAGACATAGTTGAGGGGTTGTCATAGAGAACAGGAGATTGACATGTTCTCCAAAGCACCAGAAGACAAGACAAAAACGGATGGGAACTAATCAAGGAGAGATTCAACCTAGAACTAAGGAGAAATTTCCTGACAGGGAGAACAATTAATCCGTGGAACGACTTGCCTCCAAAAATTGTGGGTGCTCCATCACTGGAGGCTTTCAAAAAATAGACTGGACAACCCTTTGATGGGATGGTGTATAAGGTCTCCTGCCTTCAGCAGTGGGTTCTGTTAGATGACCTCTGAGGTCCCCTACGGCTCTAGGATGGGATTCTATGTCCTAAAAAAAGGGGAAGAAACATGCCATGGGATCCTAAACTAAATATCCCAGAACCCATGCTCCAATGCCATTGAATAGAACTTACTTACGAGTCGGTGACGCGAGAAAGCATACGCTTAAGTCAATATCAATCAGAATGGAGTGGGAAGGGCCCTACGAGGTCTTCTCGTGCTCGAGCAGGAGACTCTATGTCATGCCAGACATAGTGGCTGTCCAGGCTCTTCTTAAAAACCTCCAGTGACGAAGCCCACACAACTTCTAGTGGCCAGCTGTTCCACGGGTTAATCGTTGCCCCTGTTAGGAAGTTTCTCCTTAATTCCCAGGTTGCTTCTCTCCTTGACGAGTTTCCATCCGTTGTTTCTTGTCTCGCCTACTGGTGCTTTGGAAAATAAACCCCTCGCTATGATGGGGCAGGCAGCGGGAAGAAAGAAATATGTTTCCAAACAGCCTCGTTTCTATTCTATCATGCTTCTAATCCTCCCCACCCATTTTCCTTGTGATCAGGGAGAAAAAAAACAAAAACCACAGCTATCTCATTTATTGCAATTCCCAGATCAAAAAAGACCGGGCAGAGCTTTTCAAAAAAATAAAAATTAAACGTTCCAGCAGCATCTGGTTACATTTTCCTCTCCCCTGTAACATACAAACACACAAATACACAACACAGACCCACACCAGCCCTCATCCCACAGGTCTTCCCATCCTCCCAGGGATAAAAATCACCCGGTACTTACCTAATTTTGCAGTTTAAAAGGCTCGGGGTTTTTTCCGCAGCTTTCTAATTTTCTTTTTTTTCCCAGATGGTCCAGCTGGATCAAGCTGTGAGAAGTTTCTCCTTTGGGGAGGTGGGTGGGTGGGTGGGTGGGAATGGGCTGGACTTGCTGACCAGCAGCCGTCCAAAGGAGGGAGAGGGGGGAGAACCGGTGGGGAAGGACAGGAGGGGAGGGCAAGTATTCAGTCACCCGAGGAACCGAGTGGGTGAGCAAAACTATTTCTCACAGATTTGTCTTCGGGCAGGAGAGCTGAGAATTCATCCTGGCTTCTGCCGAGCGAAATCCTCCAGACAGAGCGCATGAATTTTAGCCGGGGAGAGATTTTATAGCCAGGAGGTGGGTGGAGTGGGGAGTGGGGAGCTGGAAGGGTGTGTTTCATTCTCCCCGAGTGCCAAAATTTCGTATTATTTCATTTACCTCGCCTGGATTTCCTGGGGAAGATTGTAGAATAACAGGATGACAAGCGTTGGAAAAGGGACTTTGGAGTCCAACCTCTCCCGCTCTGGCCGGGGACCCTATACAGGTAGTCCTCAACATCACGGCCGCAATGGAGCCCCAAAATATCTGTCGTTAAGTGAGACAGAGGTTCAGCAATGTGTCCCATTTTACGAATGTCCTTACCTCCGCTCTTAAGTGAAGCCCTGCAATGGGTTAAGCTGGTAAGCCGGCTCTGAGGTGATTCTCTGTTAACATTTTTTTATTGAGTTAGAAGATAAAATAAAATGCAAAGCACAAAGGAAAAGAGGAAAACAATGGGGGGGGGAGGGGGGGAAGAAAAGTGACAAAGGATTAGGAAAGAAAGAAAAAAAAAAGAGAAAAGAAATGTTAAAACATCAAATCACAACCTATGGGCTTTTTCGTAATAATATAAACTAGCCATTTCTATAAAGAACTATCAATTGAATAGGCGGCAATGTGAATTCAATAGATAGATAGATAGATGATAGATAGATAGATGATAGATAGATAGATAGATAGATAGATAGATAGATAGATAGATATGGATGGATGGATGGATGGATGGATGGATGGATGGATAGATGATAGATAGATAGATAGATAGATAGATAGATAGATAGATAGATAGATAGATAGATAGATAGATAGATAGATAGATAGATGATAGATAGATAGATGATAGATAGATGATAGATAGATAGATAAATAATATAGATAGATAGATAGAAATAAAATAAAATAAAATAAATAAAAATAAAATAATAAATAAATAAATAAAATTAAATAAATAAATAAATAAATTAAGTAAATAAGTAAGTAGACAAACAAACAAACAAATAAATCTAATCAGTAAAACCCAAAATCGCAATGTTGCCCCCTTTTTACGGCTTTTCTTTCCCTGGTTGTTAAGTGAATCGCTGCAGTTGTTCGGGTTAACAACACAGTTGTTAAGTGAATCTGCCTTCCCCATCGACCGTCGACCTGTCGGAAGGTCGCAAAAGGGGATCATCACACGGCCTTGGGACCGCAATGGCCGTAATGTGAGCCTGTGGCCGAGCGTCTGAATTTCGATCACGGAGATGCTGCAAAGATCATAACTGTGAAAAACGGTCATACGTCGCTTTTTTCGGTACCGTTTATTTATTTATTTATTTATTTATTAAATTTCTATACCGCCCTTCTCCTGGCGGACCCAGGGCGGTGTACAGCCAATTAAAACCAGTACATAAACAATTAAAACCGTTGTAACTTGGGTCACTAAATGAAGTGTTGTAAATTGGGGACTCCCTGTATACCTCCCTGTATAAAGAGCCTGGTGGAGCAACGGACTAAAGCGCTGTTAAAGTAGCACTTAGCTGCCAGCTGCGTGCAGTTACTGCAAGTTCGAATCTCACCAGGCTCAAAGTTGATTCAGCCTTCCATCCTTCCGAGGTAGGTAAAATGAGGACCCGGATTGTGGGGGCAATAAGCGCCCCTTTCTGGACTGGGACTCCTTATGCATGGTCACTCATGCCCTTGTCACTTCTCGTCTGGACTACTGTAATACTCTCTACATGGGGTTCCTCCTGAAGAGCACCCGGAGGCTCCAACTGGTCCAGAATGTGGCCGCACGGGTGATTATGGGAGCAACACGGCGCACCCATGTAACACCTCTCCTGCGCGAGCTGCACTGGCTCCCAGTGGTCTTCCGGGTGCGATTCAAGGTGCTGGTGACCATCTTTAAAGTGCTCCGTGGCTTAGGACCCGGGTACTTACGAGATCGCCTTCTGCTACCGATAGCCTCCCACTGGCCAATACGCTCCCACAGAGAGGGACTCTTCAGGGTGTTGTCGGTCAAACAATGTTGACTGGCGGCCCTCAGGGGGAGAGCCTTCTCTGTGGGGGCACCTGCCCTCTGGAACGATCTGCCCCCAGAGATACGGATGAACCCCGACCTACGCACCTTTCGCCGTGCCCTCAAGATGTTATTGTTGCAACAAGCTGGGCTGGCCTAACCATGAATTTTAATGGTTGTTTTATTTTTAATGATATTTGGGGCCAAATTATTTAATTTGTTTTAAATTTTGTGTATAGGTGTGTTTTATTGTTCACTGTGCACCACTCTGAGTCCCCTGGGAGAAGGGTGGTATAAAAATATAAATAAATAAATAAATAAATAAATAAATAAATAAATAAATAAATAAATAAATAAATAAATAAATAAAATAATAAAATAATAAAATAATAAAATAATAAAATAATAAAATAATAAAATAAAATAAAATAAAATAATAAAGTAAAATAAAATAAAATAAAATAAAATAAAATAAAATAAAATAAAATAAAATAAAATAAAATAAAATAAAATAAAAATGTTGCAGAACAACATAGCCGGGAGGGGGCATGGCTAGCTTGACGTCACTCATCGCGGCTCCATTTTCGCAGGTGGCCCTCCCAAGCTCCGTTTTCACTGGCTGAGGGCTGCAGGAGGCCATCGCGGCTGAAAACGGAGCCCAAGAGGCAGGAGTGGGATTCAAAAATTTTAGCAACTGGTTCTCTGCCCATTTGCTGGGTGGGCGTGGACATGGTGGGCATGGCCTACTCGGCCCTCCTGCACTACGATGGAAGGTCATGTGTTTTCACCCTACCCAAGCTCCTGAGGCTTTTTTCAAGCCTCCGGGAGGGCAAAAACAGCCTCTCCCGGGCATTTTCGGACTTCCAGAAGGCCTGTTTTTCACCCTCCCAAGGCTCTGGAGGTTTTCTTCAAATTGCAGGCCCGTTTTCAGACTTCCAGGACACCCGTTTGTCATCTTCCACACAGGCCCTGCAATTACCTGGCATCCAAAATGGAGTGGAGACTCCAGATCTGGCCCGCGGGCCTTGAGTTCGACACCCTTGTTCTAGAACAACGAAAATTCTCAAAGATTGAGCTGGGAACACCGTTGGAAAGCCTCCCAGCTCCTGGGGGGGGGGGGGAAGTGTGAAAAGGGGCCTTTTCGAAGCAGCAGCCATTGTGGGTTTGTCGTACCGCAAAACGAGGACGTGAACCCAAAGCCAACCTCTTTTGTGTCCCTCTTGGCAGCTCGTCTGTGGTCCTCGGTTTGCCCATGTCGTGTGGTCATGATTGAGACCAGCTTCCCCCCACCCCAGACACCATCCAGATGTGGTGGTGGGGGATTAAAAAGCTTTCCATCCTAGCTGAAGCTCGGTGACAAGGGAGGGTTTTATGATCCCAGGGCCTCTGCGTGACGTCCGAGGACACGGCTTCCGTTTCTTCATTTTTAGCAACTGGCGTTCAAATGTCTGATATTAGTTACTGTCCTAAGACACTTTGTTAGGCCCAATTTGGATAAAAGAAACATCTGGGATTATTATTCAACCAGAACAAGGGCTGGAAATATTTTAAGTCGAAAGGATGGGAAGCAGAGAGGCTGAGCCAGTTCAAAATTTGAGATCCTGAAAATGATCTTTTCTTCGGTAGGTTTAACGGGTCGACCCATCTAGGAATCCTTAAATCACACCCAAATATATCCAAGGGGCTGTTTTAATGATGCGTTTATTATTTCTTTATCCAGCCTTTACAAATAACTCAAGGTGGCAAACGTATCCAACCCAGCTTCCTATTTTGCCCACAACAGCCTTGCAAGGTAGGTTGGGTTGAGAAAGAGAGAGAGAGAGAGACTGGCCCAAAGTCACCCAGCCAGATTTCTTCCTTAAGGCGGGACTAGAACTCACCGTCTCCTGGTGATTGGCCCGAAGTCACTTTTTTAAAAAAAGCTGGTCACACCCACCCAATCACATTAAGACACACACCCACCAAGCCACACCCACAGAACCCGTAGTAACAAATTTTACATTTCACCGCTAGGCGGGTTGGCAGGCGGGTCGCTGCTACCAATTCGCCCGAATCGATATGAACCGGCTGATTATCACCTCTGGTTAAGATAGCAGCGGATCTGTTGGACTCTTTCTGTCCATGGATCATCTTTTGCCTCAGTGATCTGCCCAGTCTGGCATCTCTTTCTGGATTCCTGTGTTCCCCCCCGAGTCTTTTTCCTGGCCAAACGTTTTTTATACCTTCCTGTGCAAATCCTACACAACAAGCACACTCCCGCCCCCCCCTTCCCTTCCCTTCCACCTCTGCTTTCATCTCAGATGTTTCCTGCCGCGGGTTTTATGTGATTTCTTTCTTTTTATTTTCATTTGTTTATTTCCTGCCTTTATTCTCCTGTTGTTGTTTTTTTTACAAATAACTCAAGACAGGGAACTTTCCCAACGCACCTTCTTCATCCTCTTTTCCGCACAACTACCACAACACTGAGAAAAGGACTGGCCCAAAGTCACCCAGTTGATAAAGCGGGACTAGAACTCACAATCTGCTGCTTTCTAGACTGGTGCCTTAAGCACTAGACCAAGCTGGCTCTGGGTCTCACTTCCTTCCCCTCCCTCCCTCCCTCCCTCCCTTTCTCTCTCTCTCTTTCTCTTTTCTCTCTCTGCCCTCTGTTCTTTTTCTCTGTATCTTTCTCTCTCTTTTCTCTTTTTCTCTCTCCTCTTTTCTCTCTTACTTTCTCTCTCTCTCTTTCTCTGTCCTTCTCTTTTTCTCCTTTATCTTACTATTTTCTCTTTTTCACTCCTTTTCTCTCTTTGTTTCTCTCTCTTTCCTTCTCCTTTCTCTTCCTCTTTTTTCTCCTCTTTTCTCTCTTTCTCTAACATCTTTTCTCTTTCTCTGACCTCTTTTCTCTCTCTTTTCTCTCCTGTTTTCCCTCTTTTTTTGTACTTCTCATTTCTCTTTCTATCTCTTTTCTCTCTCTCTGTCCTTCTCTTTTCTCTCCTTTATCTATTTTTCTCTCCTTCTCTTTCCTTCCTCTTCTCTCTCTTTCTCTGACCTCTTTTTTCTCTTTTTTCTCTCTCTCCTTCTGTTTTATCTCTTTTTCTTCACTTCTCATTTTTTTGTCTCATTTTTCTCTCTGATCTCTTTTCTCTCTCTTTCTCTCACCTCTTTCTCTTTCTCCTCCTTTTCACTGTCTTTCTCTTGCTTTCTCTTTTCTCTCCCTTTCTCCATCTCCTTTTCTCTCTTCTTTCTCTTCTTCTTTCTCTCATTCTCTTTGCCTCTCTCCTTCTCTCTCTCTTTTCTTACCTCTTTCTTTCTCTCTCTTTTTTCTCTTTCTCTCTTTCTCTGTCCTTCTCTTTTCTCTCCTTTTCTCTATCTTTCTATTTTTTTTTCTTTCTCTCTCCTTTTCTTTTCTCCTTCTTTTCACTTTCTCTGACCTCTTTTCTCTCTCTCTTTCTCTCTTTTTCTGTACTTCTCATTTCTCTTTCTGTCTCTCTTTTTCTCTCTGTCCTCTTTTTTCTCTTTCTCTCTCTTTTTTCTCTTTCTCTCCCCTTCTCTTTCTCACTCTTTCCTTCTCTTTTCCCTCCCTTTCTCTGTCTCCTTTTCTCTCTTCTTTCTCTCTTCTTTCTCTCCTTCTCTTTGCCTCTCTCCTTCTCTCTCTCTCTTCTTCTCCTTCTCTTTTCTCTCTCTTTCTCTCTCTCCTTTTCTTTCTCTTTCTCTCTCTCTTTTCCTCTCTCTCTCACATACAACACACACTCAAACACGGACTGCTTCGTATACTGGCCATAGATCATTCTGTCTTTTCTTTAGTGGAGGGTGACTAGATGGTCTCATTTTACCCAGTTCAAGCTTACAGACCGGAGAGAGTTTTATTCCCATATAAGATGCCGCTGGAAAAAGCACAACATGTATGAATTGGCCATCCAGGTTGTCACGAGTGCAAATGAACGAGTGACGTGCCAGAATTTGGCAAAAGGGACGAATGACTTTGGGGACAAAAATTGTTGCAACATTTCGAATGAATGTGATTCTACGGAAATCATCTATTCAGCTGGGTGTACATGAATGTATGAGGACAAGATAATGGAATTTTAAAAATGGGATTTGGAAACTCAGGAATGAAGGAGAACAGCGGCTGTTTTCTAGCTGTTTAGAAAAAGTGTCGTTTCAAATGCACGTTAAAGCCATCCACGCTTGGCAAAAAAATAAATATAACTCCCAAAGCGTAAACAATTTGATTCTTTCCAGGAGCGGGGATAAATATAAGGGATAGAAAAATGATGCAAAAATCGGCGCGTGGAACCAATTCTCTTAGGAAAGAGTTAAAAAAAGGAAATTTGAATGCCAAATGAAAAGATACAGTCCTCGAGTCTGAGGGCCGGGAGGTACCTTAGAGGTCATCTAAACCAACCCCCTTCCCAAGGCAGGAGTTCTCAACTTATGATCACAATTGAGACCACAATATCCTGTTAAGCAAAGTGGTTGTTAAGTGAGACGTGCCCAATTTTACAATTTTTTTTCCCACGGTTGTTAAGCGGATCACACAGTCATTAAAGCAAATTCCTTTGGCAACTGGCATGTATTTATGACAGTTTCAGAGTCCCAATTATGTACACTGTACAACCATTGTACAATGCACAAGGCTTCCGACAAGCCAAGTCGATGGGGGAAGCCCGATTCACTTAACAACCATTTACAGATAGTCCTTGACTTACAACAGTTTGTTTAGTGACCGCTCAAAGTTACAACGGCACGGAAAAAAGTGACTTGTGGCCATTTTTCACACTTACGACCGTTGCAGCATCCCCATGGTCACACGATCAAAATCCAGACGTTTAGCAACCGACTCATATTTATGACGACCGCAGTGTCCCGAGGTCACATGATCCCATTTTGCAGCCTTCCGACAAGCAAAGTCGACGGGGAAAGCCCGATTCACTTAACAACCATGTTACTAATAGAACGACTGCAGGGGGTGGCAAGAAAAGTCATAAAATGGGGCAAAATTTCAGTTAACAAATGTCTCACTTAGCAAAAGGCATTTTGGGCTCAATTACGGCCATAAGTTGAGGCCTACCTGCAATTCACTTGATCACCGTGGCAAAAATGACTCACTTAGTGACCTCACTGCTTAGCAACTGAAGCTCTGATTCCAATTTCGGTCGTAAGTTGAGAACCACCTGTACCCACCATCTCCAGGGTAATTTTGATGGAATCTAGGTGTCTCAATGGTTTGAGACTTTGAAGAGTAGTGCAGTGGCCTAGAGGTGGAGCTCTCGACTCACATTCAGGAGGCTGTGAGTTCGATCCTAGGTAGAGGCAGATATTTCTCTCTCTGGGCATAAGGAGAATATATCTGCTGAACAAAATTCCTCATCGGCGACAGGAAAGGCATCTGGCCATTAAAATACTCTGCTAACTCCATTCAGTTGCCCAGACTCCACCCCACAAGGGATTATGGGGTCGTTAAAAGGAGATGATTTTACTACCCGCTGCAAACCAGTAGTAAAGGTAAGTAGAACCCACCCCTGATCTACTTGAACCCCCAAATTTTCATTCTGTGAATACCGTCAGCTTCCCAGCCATATTAGGGCATCTCCAAACAAGATTTTGTTGTCCCCAGCCAAGTCTTAAAACCCAACCAGAAGCAGATCACTTCCATTCCAGCTGAGTCATTCAAACATTGTGAAAGCACTCATATTCTGCCTTTTTCTCCTCCTCTTCTTTCCCTCATCCTCTGTCCGTATGTTTAACATTAGAAGTCAGAGGACATGAACTAATTATTGTTGATGAATCTGTAAACTACTTGAGAGCCTCTTTCGGCCGGGGCCTAAAAGCTTGAAATGAAAATTAAATTCCTTCCTTCTCCGGCCTCCCTCCATCCTTCCTCATTCCTGCTCACAGCTGATTTGCCTGCAAGCCATTTGAACCCCAAACTGGGCAATTAGCAAAGTAAATTCCAGAGGGCTGGTAGAGCTATGATTTAACGGTGGCTCTTGGACATTTCAGTGTAAAGCAGGACTAGAATTCACAGACTCCTGGTGATTGGCTTAAAGTAAATCACCCAGCTGGCTTTCATGCTTAAGGGAGGACTAGAACTCACCGTCTCCTGGTGATTGGCCCAAAATCACCCAGCCAACTTTAATAGCTAAGGCAGGACTAGAACTCACTGACTCCTAGTGATTGGCCTAAAGTCACCCAGCCAGCTTTCATGCCTAAGGCGAAACTAGAACTCACCGTCTCCTGGTGATTGGCCCAAAGTCACCCAGCTGGCTTTCATGGCTAAGGCGAAACTAGAACTCACCGTCTCCTGGTGATTGGCCCAAAGTCACTCAACTGGCTTTCATGACTTAAGGCGGGACTAGAACTCACCGTCTCCTGGTGATTGGCCCAAAGTCACCCAACTGGCTTTCATGACTTAAGGCGGGACTAGAACTCACCGTCTCCTGGTGATTGGCCCAAAGTCACCCAGCTGGCTTTCATGCCTAAGGCGAAACTAGAACTCACCGTCTCCTGGTGATTGGCTCAAAATCACCCAGCCGGCTTTCACGCCTAAGCCGAAACTAGAACTCAGTTTCTCCTGGTGATTGTAACCTAGTTGTTAAGTGAATCTGGCTTCTCCATTGACTTGGCTCGGTAGAAGGCCGCAGAAGGTGAACACATAACCGTCGTAAGGACATGCCAGTTTCCAAGCGTCTGAATTTTGATCACATGACCATGGGGATGCTGCGACGGCGGTTAAGTGTGAAAAACAGTCATTTTTTTTCGCGCCGCTGTGACGTCAAACCATCACTAAATGAGTGGTTGTAAGCCGAGGACTCCCCGAAGAGGGAAATCCATCTTGTGTGCATCGTACAATCTGTTGGAAACTAGCTGTAGCAGGTTTGAGTTGGACGGCTGTGAGCCAGGCTCCCAGACTTCACGTAGAGTTTTCTGTTCCAGATGTTTTACAGCTTGGGAAAAAAAGTTCTCATCCCTAAGAAATGTCAAGAATTCCAAAGGAGGATTTTTAAAAAGGGAGCCGTCTGTTACTCAGCGGTGCAAAACGAGGGGAAGGTTGGCTAAGAGCGAGGACGAGAAAGCTGATACTACGGGGAGGAAGAGGAGCGGGGAGTTTAAGAAAATTTAAGGATGTTTGGCTGGCGAGGGGATGATTGACAGCACTTGACAAGTCCCACATGGGGTTCACAGCGCACTCAATGACACACAAGTTGGGTCCTATCCAATGCATTCAGCCTGCCCCCTACTGGTCAGAGATGGCGATGCCTTTCTCATTTAAATTGGCTTTTATATAAATCGTATTGTTAAATAGACAGAATGTAGGGAAATAATTGTGAATTGTATTACGTTGCGTTATTTGAATTAAGAACTTCGTTTAAATGTTAAATTGGTATTTTTTTCAAGATTAGAGACAAGACTTCAATTTGACGAAGTAGTAATTAAATAAAGACTGAATGAATATTATAGGAAGTAATAATAAAATGTAAGGATGTTCAAGAAATGGAAACAAGATTTAGAAATATAAACATGTTTGAATTGTATTTTTAATAGTGAGTATTTGGGGTAAGAATTGTGAAATATATTATGAGGTATTAATTGAATTAAGATTTAAGGTGGATTAATAGAAGGGTAATTGCTTTGATTAAGTTAATATGAGTTAGCTTTCTATAAGATGGTAATAGCTGAGATATGTGATAAGGGTTATGGCAAAAATAGAATATATGAAATTTTGTTAAAGATGAACAAAAAGCTGAACAAATTTATGACCGGATCAATGCTCTGTTCCGAAAAGATGCATTGTATGTTTATTTGTGTGTTCTAAAAAAAAAATTTTTTTTAAATTTAAAATTAAAATTTTTAAAAAAAATTTTAAATTTTTTTTAAAAAAAGAGATGGCGATGCCTTAATTTGGGAAACAAAATTAATTGGGAACGAATCTCCCAATACAGATAGTCCTCGACTTATGACCACAATGGAGGCCAACATTTCTGTTGCTAAACAATTGTTAAGTGAACTTGGCCCCATTCAACTGCCTTGCTGGCCACCGTTGTTAAGTGAACCGCTGCAAGTATTAAATTAGTGACTTGGTTGTTAAGTGAATCTGGCTTCTCCATTGAATATGCTGATCAGAAGGTCGCAAAACGGGATCATGAAACCCCGGGACGCCGCAATCGTCATAAATACGAGTCAGTTGCCAAGCGTCAAAATTTTGACCGTGTGACTATGGGGAGGCTGTAAGGGTCGTCGTAAGTCTGAAAAATGGCCACGTCACTTTTTTCAGTGGATCAATTAACTAATCAGGGAGAGAAGCAACCTAGAACGAAGGAGAAACTTCCTAGCAGTGAGGATGATTAATCGGTGGAACTGCTTGCCACTAGAAGTTGTTGGGTGCTCCATCACTGGGGGGGTTTTAAGAAGAGATTGGAGAATCGCTTGTCTGAGATGGTATATAGGGCCATGATGGTGAACCTATGGCATAGGTGCCACATGTAGCACACGGAGCCATATCTGTGGGCACGTGAGTGTTGCTGTAGCTCAGCTCCAGCGCATGTGTATGCACCGGCCAGCTGATTTTTGGACCTTCTGGTCCTACCGGAAGTTGGGAAATGGGCTGTTTCCAGCCTCCAGAGGGCCTCCAGGGGGTGGGGAAGGCTGTTTTTGCCCTCCCCAGGCTGCTAGAAAGCATCTGGAGCCTGGGGAGAGTGAAAAACGGGCCTACTAGGCCCATCATGCCACCGCATGCTAAAAGCGGGAGGACTTGGGGGGGTTACACGCGCACGCACGAGGGCAGGGTTCATTGAATTATGGGGTGTGGCCAAGGTCTCTTCCAGCTCTCTTCTGATTGAATCATCTCAGATGTTAAGTTAGGAACCCGGTTGTGAATGGGGCTGGATCTGTCTTATCGATCTTCAGTCTTGGGTTAAAATTCTGCTTCAAAAATATATTCCTTGTATTCTTCCTGACCAAGAGAGTTGGACTAGATGACCTCCAGGGTCCCTTCCAGCTCTGTTATTCTGTGAAGTGCACCAATGGTTTAGGTCCACTCCCTCTTGCTCCCCTTCCCAGCTTCCCTCACGATCTCTCAATCCATAAAAGCCATGTACTGATCCCACCAGGACACAATTCAAGAATCCCACACAACACAGTCGAATGCTTTCTTCTGATATTTCATTGCGGTCAAATGCTTTTAAGGCCAGTTTCTCAGAAAAGGAAGGAAGGGATTTGGAAGGTGGGCAAGTCTTACTCCTCTCTGCACCCCTTTTTACAGCTCTCGGCTCTGCTGGTCCATGAATTTCCTCTTGGAGATCTTCATGGCAGCCTTAATTTCTCGGGTGATTATTTCTTGCCAGGGTTGGCTGTGAACAAGGAGGAGCAATTGGGGGACAAAAGTCAGATTAGGAGGCTCGTGAGAATGTCACAGAATGGGAACATGGTGAGGAAAATGTCAGAAGACCCTCTACTACAGGTAGTTCTTGACTTACAACACCTTCTGTCCAGTGGTGGGTTTCAAAATTTTTTACTATCGGTTCTTGGTGGGCGTGACATGGCTTGGTGGGCATGGCTTAGTGGGTGTGACAGGGGAAGGATACTGTAAAATCTCCATTGTCACCCTACTCCAGGGGAAGGTTACTGCAAAATCCCCATTTCCTCCCAATCAGCTGGGACTCGGGAGGCAGAGAATAGATGTGGGCGGGGCCAGTCAGAATTTTTATTACTGGTTCTCTGAACCAGTCAAAATTTACACTACCAGTTCTCCAGAACTGGTCAGAACCTTCTGAAACCCACCTCTGCTTCTGTTCCTCCCTCCCTCCATCTTTCCTTCCCTTCCCTTCTTTCCTATTCTCCTTCCTTCCTTCCATCCTTTCTTTCTTTCTTTTTCTTCCTCTCTTCCTCCCTCCCTTCTCTTCCTTTTTATTCTCTCCTCCTTTCCCTTTCCCACCTTTCTTTCTTTCTTTCTTTCTTTCTTTCTTTCTTTCTTTCTTTCTTTCTTTCTTTCTTCTCTTCCTTCGTCTTCCGTTTCATTCTCCCCTCCCTTTCACACTCTTCTTCCTTCCTTCCTTCCTTCCTCCCTCCCTCCCTCCCTCCCTCCCTCCCTCCCTCTTCCTTTCCCTTCCCTTCCTTTCCCTTCCCTTCCCTTCCCTTCCCTTCTCTTCTCTTCTCTTCTCTCCTCCCCTCTCTTCCTCTTTCCTTCTTCCCTCCTTCCCTCCTGCTTCCCTTCCTTTTTTTTCCTCTTCTGTCATTCTCTTTCCTTCCTTCTTTTACTTGCAATGATACCTTTAAAGACCTTCAAACCGCAACTGCCTATCCCAACTGGGGAAATCCTCGATAGGTGGATAAAAATGCCAGATCCAGTCTGAACAATAATATTTACCCGGCTTTTATTTCTGGAGGTTGAGGGAGGGTTTTCGTGAATCCTCTTTTTCCTACTAACCAGTAGGTATCTTCCAACCCTTTGCCCTATTTTAAAAAAGGGACATGTGAATCCAGTAGAATAGGTATTATAGAATCACAGGCAAGTCAAGAGGACTAGTCCCTTGAAACAATTAGACAACACCATTCCAGCACGATGGCTCAGCAGTTAAAGACGCCGAGCAGCTTGGGTTCGAGACCCCGGCACCATACAACGGGGTAAGTTCCCGTTACTTGCACCAGTTCCTGCCCACCTAGCAATCCTTGACTTACGACCACAATTGAGTCTGCAATTTCTATCGCTAAGGGAGAGAGTTGTTGTGAGTTTTGCTCCGTTTTACGACCTTTCTTGCCAGAGCTGTTAAGCAAACCACTGCAGTTATTATGTTAGGAGCACAGCTATCAAGCACATCTGGCCTATCAGAAGGTCACCAAGTGGATCACGTGACTCCCGGGACACTGCAACCGTCATAAATAGGAGACAAGCGTCTGAATTTTGATCACGTGACCACGGGGATGCTGCAATGGTTGTAAGTGAGGGAAAACGGTCACAAGCAGTGGTAGGACTTGAATAACTTAACAACCCATTCTCTGGCTGAGTAGGCGTGGCCAGTTGGTCATGTGACCGGGTGGGCGACATCACTCATCACACCCGGCCCCGCCTCTTGGCCACTTGCCTCAAAGGCAGAGGCAGGATTCAGGTGGTTTGGGCTAATCCAGTGGCCCTTTCCCATTTTTCGGCCATTTTGGGGGGGCCTTTTTCAGGCTGTTTTGGGGCTGTTTTCAGGCCATTTTCAGGCTGTTTTTAGGCCTGTTTTTGGCCCGAGAAACAGCCCAAAACGGTCCGAAAAACGAGCAGGGGTGGGATTTGCAGGTTCGCCAAATTCCGCAGAATCTTAACTACCAGTTCGACAAAACCGGTGCGAATCGGAAGCAGCCCATCTCTGGTCGTAAGTCACTTTTTTTCAGTACCATCGTAACTTTGTTTGGGGTCACCTTTAGAGTAACGATCGCAAAATGAACGGCTGAAAATCAAGGACACGACTGGACAGGGGGAACTGTATCCGTTCCTTCATTCCAGGGCATCGCACTGAACTTTCTTACCTTCAGTTCCGTCTTCCCCCTGAAGTTCATTTTGTAACCTTCTTTAAGATTGTGAAGGATCCTCATGGTATGTTGGCTGATGTGAATCCTGTAGGCTGAATTTAAAAAAAAAAAATTAACGAGAAAGAAAAAGCATACATGAATCCTGGCACATCTCTCGTACATATGTTTGAAAGCAAGAGAGAAATAAAAAAAAAAGGAGGAAAGCAGAATAAACTCATCTAGGCATGTTTCTTATCTGGTCTCTCCGGTAAGGCTGACCCATGCTTTCTTGTCATTTTGAGCTCAAACCTGGTTACTTTGGTAACAAAACTGGTCTGTTTCCATCAAGGTCATCCTGCTTGGTCACTGCGTTTTTGTATTTAACAGCTGAGCTTTTATTTCTGGACTTATGCCTGAGTTAGGGGTGAATCGTGGCATTTTCCTTGTGTATACTTTGAAAAAAAACCCAAAAATACATTCTAATGAAACTCATATTTATTTGTAAAGAAATAAGAACATCTCACTATCTAAATTAGGTTACATCTTGGAAGCTTTCCCGGCTACCTCTCTTGGCCGGAGAATAAGAAAAGTTTTAGAGAAGAAGAAAGGAATGTAGACATGCGCAGTAGTTACTGATAAGGATTTTGGCAAGCTACGGTAAGCCTGAAAGTCCAAAAATAAAAGCTCAGCTGGTAAATACAAAAATGCAGTGACAAAGCAAGATGACCACAACTTCTGGAGGCAAATTGTCCAGTGGTAAAATCCAATTTTTTTTTTTACTACCGGTTCTGTGGGCGTGGCTTGGTGGGCATGGCAGGGGAAGGATACTGCAAAATCTCCGTTCCCACCCCACTCCAGAAGAAGGATACTGCAAAATCTCCATTCCCACCCCACTCCAGAAGAAGGATACTGCAAAATCTCCACTCCCACCCCACTCTGGGGCCTGCCAGAAGTGGTATTTGCCAGTTCTCCGAACTACTCAAAATTTCCGCTACCGGTTCTCCAGAACCTGTCAGAACCTGCTGGATTTCACCCCTGAAGTTGTCCCACGGATTAATGGTTCTACTGACTGTCAGGAAATTTCTCCTTAATTCTCCTGAATGCTTCTCTCCTTGATTGGTTCCCATCCGTTGTTTCTTGTCCTGCCTTTGGGTGCTTTGGAGAATAAGCGGATACCTCCCCCTCTTCTTTGTGACAGCCCCTCAAATATTGCAAGACCGTTAGCAGGTCACCTCCTAGTCCTTAATCTCTTCTTAAAATCCTCCAGTGTTGGGAGTTCTGGTGGCAAGTAGTTCCACTGGTTAATTATTCTTACTGCCAGGAAATTACACCTTAGTTCCAAGTTGCTTCTCTCCTTGATTAGTTTCCATCCGTTGCTTCTTGTCCTGCCTTCAAGGGCTTTGGAGAAGAGCTTGGGCCCCACCCACCCCCGGACAAACTTCAGATTAAAGGCCTTGCCGGCAACTCCATGCCAACATTTCCTTGACACAACACCCAATCCTTACGCAGTCCTGTAGACTCTATTCGGGAAGCCGTATTCACTGTGTCTCCAAACAGGCAATACCTGGGCATGGTGAGACCTACCACTCCTGCAGCACAAGGACCTAGGGAAAGTAAAAAGATTTTTTAAAAAATGCCTCAGATGGATCTAGGTTTTGTGACCAGATCATAGAAAATGGCAAAAAAAAACTAAACCAGAAAAAAAAAAAAACAACAAAGCTGGGACTAGAATAGATGGAGGTAGGGCCAGTCAGAATTTTTACCACCGGTTCTCCAAACTACTCAGAATGTCCGCTACCGGTTCTCCAGAACTGTTCAGAACCTGCTGAAACCCAACTCTGGTTGAGGCTCGTCTGTATAGCCTGTCATCTGTCCATTTCACTTTTCATTATTCCTTATCCACAGCTTTAAAATGGGAATCAAATTAGGGATTTGAACTTGAAGCAGAAAATTGTGTCAAGGGTGTGTCCACCAACCTCCATTTTCATGGAACAAGCAGGCACGACAAAGAAGCCGTCAGTAAAAATACAAGGCCTCAATAAATTTAATACCAGAATGAAAACTCCTCGTGCACTAGATCACATGAAGCAGGAAGAAATACACCTTGATACCTGAATGCAGCCCCATCCGTATCTTAACCGGCAAATCTGGGATATGTTTCACTCTGAAAGCTCCCACTGAGCTGAGGAGATCCAAAGACATGTTGGCGATCTCAGCGGCATGCCTGTGGCCGTTGCGTTTCGGGAGCCCCGATGCCACCATATAAGCATCGCCGATGGTCTCCACCTGGAAATCAAAATATTATTTGCATTTCTTTTTCCCCCCCCCCTTTTTTTTAAATTTGTAATTTTATTATAACATATATATGACATTCACATAACATCCAACATAAACATATCTTATCTTAACATTGTTTCTTCGTGGTCTTCTTTCTATTATTTTATCTTTCTTCCCCTATGTCTTCATTTCTTTCTTTCTTTTTTTTCTTCCCCCATTGTCCTTTTTTCCCCCCTCTCAAAAAATGTTTTTAGTTTAACAAGCTTACCTTTATACATTTCTCTACAATTATTATATACATGTTTTAATTATATCTTTAATATTATACATTTCTATATTCTTGTTATATAAAAATTTTTCTTTTTTACTTATACTACTTGTTTTTGTCCCTTTCAATACATTTTCATTCTACTCCGTGCATTTGTTAGGTGTATATTTTATACTTCTAATTTTCTCCCCTGATTGTTATTATTCTTTATTTCTCGCCTTAAACCATTGATATTTATTCCATGTTCTATAATAATCTGTCTCTTCTTTTTTCTTTAATTTCTTTTGTTAATCTGTCCATCTCAGCACATTCTAAAATTTTCTATTCTGTTATTATCACATTCTATTATTTGTACTTCTAAGGGGAAAATAAGAGCCGGAAGTGACAGAAGGCACTGAGATGGATGCTGGGTGATGTTTCCTGCGTTTGAGCATAAGGCTGGGTCTATTTCTGTCAAATTGTAGATGTCCCAACACTGGAAGTTTTGAAGAAGAGATTGGACAACCATTTGTCTAATTTTTGGATGCTCCAGGGAGCACTGGCTCTCAAGAACCGGTAGTAAAAGTTTGTAGTAGTTCGGAGAACCGGTAATAACATTGGCTGGCCACGCCCCCCAAACCGGTCCCCGGCCCGATCGCCAATCACTTACCCTACCCACCTCATCAGAGGCCTTTTTTTTTTACTTTTAAAAGCATTTTTTCTACAACCTTTTCGGCTGAAAAAATGCTTTTAAAAGTAAAAAAAAAGCCTCTGATGATCGCGCGGCTCAGCTGGGATCGTCAGAGGCTTTTAAAAGCATTTTTTTCTGCAACCTCTTCAGCCGAAGAGGTTGTAGGGGGAAAAAATTGCCTTTAAAAGCCTCTGGCGATCCCAGCTGAGTTGCCTGATCGTCAGAGGCTTTTAAAAGCATTTTTTTCTGCAACCTCTTCAGCCGAATAGATCAGAATATAATAGAATTCAGAATAGAAAAAAACAGAATAGAATAGAATAGAAAAAAAATGCCTTTAAAAGCCTCTGGCGATCCCAGCTGAGTTGCCTGATCGTCAGAGGCTTTTAAAAGCATTTTTTTGTGTGCAACCTCTTAAAGTTGTAGCAAAAATGCTTTTAAAAGTTTTAAAAAATAAAAAGTTGGCCATGCCCACCCAGTCACATTACCCCCCCCCCAACAAAGCCACACCCACAAAATAAGCCACGCCCACAGAACCGGTAGTAAAAAAAATTTAGAACCCATCCCTGGGTCGTGTATGCATCAGCCACAAAATAGAGTTGGAAATCGGAAGAATAAGAAAGGAGTCGGTGAGGGGGGTGTCTGAAAAATATATGCTGAGAACCACAAACTAATTTTTTTGCCCCTCTGATGTAAAGAGGATCTTCATCTTACGGGATAGCAGTCTTCCAATATCTGAGGGGCTACCCTAAAGAAGAGGGAGAATAGGTTTATTCTCCAAAACACCCAAAGGCAGGAGAAGAAGCAACGGATGGAAACTAATCAAGGAGAGAAGCAACCTGGAATTACGGACGAATTTCCTGACGGTGTAAACAATTAACCAGTGGAACTGCTTGCCTCCAGAAGTTGTGGGTGCTCCACCATTGGAAGAGATTGGATAATTGATAATGCCTGACTAGGTGGCTCAGTGGCTAAGACGCTGAGTTTGTCGATCAGAAAGATCGGCAGTTCAGAGGTTTGAATCCCTAGTACAGTTCTCCTGCGTGAACTCCAAGGTCCCTTCCAACTTTGTTATTCTATTCTGTTCTATCTTTTGATATGGCCTGGTGGTCCACATTTGCAGCATTTAAGCAGGATTCAACCTGGACTCTGAGGGGAGATGCCAGCAAATATCAAGGCCGTTTGGTAGATGGCAAAACAATCAAAACACATCCCAGAAGAAGGGAGTCACCAATTCCTTTGGTCTTGAGGAAAAGTGGAAGGCAAGGACCTACCTTGTAAACATCATGATGGCTGATGACGGCGTCAAAGAGAGTGTAGAGGTCATTTAGAAGGTCCACAATTTCAATAGGCTCACAGAGGGCAGACATGGTGGTGAAGCCGATAATGTCGCTGAAGTAGATGGTGACCTCATCAAAGTATTCCGGCTCCACGGATGCTCCCCTGATCAGCGTTTCGGCCACTGACCTGAAATGGCATTAGGACAGGGGTGGGGACAACGATGGCCCTTCTATGACTTGTGGAGTTCAACTCCCAGAACTCCTTCTATTCTACAGAATATATCGTTAGAATGGTATAGAATAGAATAGAATAGAATAGAATAGAATAGAATAGAATAGAATAGAATAGAATAGAATGGAATGGAATGGAATGGAATGGAATGGAATGGAAGGGAAGGGAAGGGAAGGGAAGGGAAGGGAAGGGAAGGGAAGGGAAGGGAAGGGAAGGGAAGGGAAGAGAAGAGAAGAGAAGAGAAGAGAAGAGAAGAGAAGAGAAGAGAAGAGAAGAGAAGAGAAGAGAATTCAAAACAGAACAGAATATAATAGAATTCAGAATAGAAAAAAACAGAATAGAATAGAATTCAAAATAGATCAGAATATAATAGAATTCAGAATAGAAAAGAACAGAATAGAATAGAATTCAAAATAGATCAGAAGAGAAGAGAAGAGAAGAGAAGAGAAGAGAAGAGAAGAGAAGAGAAGAGAAGAGAAGAGAATTCAAAACAGAACAGAATATAATAGAATTCAGAATAGAAAAAAACAGAATAGAATAGAATTCAAAATAGATCAGAATTTAATAGAATTCAGAATAGAAATGAACAGAACAGAATAGAATTCAAAATAGATGAGAAGGGATGAGAAGAGAAGAGAATTCAAAACAGAACAGAATAGAATAGAATTCAAAATAGATCAGAAGAGAAGAGAAGAGAATTCAAAACAGAACAGAATATAATAGAATTCAGAATAGAAAAGAACAGAACAGAATAGAATTCAAAATAGATGAGAAGAGAAGAGAAGAGAAGAGAAGAGAAGAGAAGAGAAGAGAAGAGAAGAGAAGAGAAGAGAAGAGAAGAGAAGAGAATTCAAAACAGAACAGAATATAATAGAATTCAGAATAGAAAAGAACAGAACAGAATAGAATTCAAAACAGATGAGAAGAGAAGAGAAGAGAAGAGAAGAGAAGAGAAGAGAAGAGAAGAGAAGAGAAGAGAAGAGAAGAGAATTCAAAACAGAACAGAACAGAATAGAATAGTATCTTGATGGCATACCACAATACAGGTAGTCGTTGACTTACAATAATTTGTTTGATGAAGTTACAACAACAACAAAAAAGTGACTTACAACCGTCACAGAATCATAGGGCTGGAAGGGACTGTGGAGATCGCCAGTCCAGTCCAGTCCAGTCCTCGCACTTACAACCTTGCAGCATCCCCATGGTCACCTAATCAAAATTGGGTTGCCTGCCAATCCTCATCCATGATGTGAAGCTGAATTCGCTTAACAACTGCCTTAGTCGCTTAACCACCAGGGCAATACAAGTCGTAAAAATCAGGTGAGACTCACTTAAGATGCTCGACAAAGGAAATTCTGGTCCCGTTTGTGGTCGTAAGTCGAGAACCCCCTGTATCTCGCGGAGAGGCTGGTTTGCTTTGCACTTACAACGGAAGCATTTGAGACAACAGTTTGTCCGTCTTCTGTTTTTCCACCTCCAGTTCTTCCGTTCTCTCTCTGATTAATTCTTCCAGGTTGCTGGAATAGTTTTCTAGCATCCGCAGCATGGAATCCACGATGTTCGTCCGTTTTCCTTTGTTGATGGTTTTGAACTTGGGGAGAAAAAAAAAGAAAGGAATTGGGGATGGATTTGGCGGGGTGCAACGTTGGTCATTCCACAAGGCAAAATGTAGGCTAAATTGTGAGTTGGCTAGAAACAAGCCTTCCGGTCTCAGTAGAGAATCTAGTAGACCAGAGGGTCTCCAACCTAAGCCTGTAGGACTTCAATTCCCAGAATTCCACAGCCAGCCTTGAATGATAGAGTTGGAAGAGGCCAGAAGGGTCATCTAAATCAGGGGTCTCCAACCTTGGCAACTTTAAGCCTGGAGGACTTCAATTCCCAGAATTCCCCAGCCAGCCATGAATGATAGAGTTGGAAGAGACCAGAAGGACAGGGGTCTCCAACCTTAGCAACTTTAAGCCTGGAGGACTTCAATTCCCAGAATTCCACAGCCAGCCATGAATGATAGAGTTGGAAGAGGCCAGAAGGGTCATCTAAATCAGGGGTCTCCAACCTTGGCAACTTTAAGCCTGGAGGACTTCAACTCCCAGAATTCCCCAGCCAGCCATGAATGATAGAGTTGGAAGAGACCAGAAGGATCATCTAAATCAGGGGTCTCCAACCTTGGCAACTTTAAGCCTGTAGGACTTCAATTCCCAGAATTCCACAGCCAGCCATGAATGATAGAGTTGGAAGAGGCCAGAAGGGTCATCTAAATCAGGGGTCTCCAATCTTAGCAACTTTAACTTCAACTCCCAGAATTCCACAGCCAGCCATGAATGATAGAGTTGGAAGAGGCCAGAAGGGTCATCTAAATCAGGGGTCTCCAACCTTGGCAACTTTAAGCCTGGAGGACTTCAACTCCCAGAATTCCCCAGCCAGCCATGAATGATAGAGTTGGAAGAGGCCAAAAGGGTCATCTAAATCAGGGGTCTCCAACCTTGGCAACTTTAAGCCTGTAGGACTTCAATTCCCAGAATTCCCCAGCCAGCCATGAATGATAGAGTTGGAAGAGACCAGAAGGGTCATCTAAATCAGGGGTCTCCAACCTTGGCAACTTTAAGCCTGTAGGACTTCAATTCCCAGAATTCCCCAGCCAGCCATGAATGATAGAGTTGGAAGAGACCAGAAGGGTCATCTAAATCAAGGGTCTCCAACCTTAGCCACTTTAAGACCTGTGGACTTCAATTCCCAGAATTGAATTCTGGGAGTTGAAGTCCACACTTTAAAAAAAAAATTATTTATGGTTTTTCTTTAACATATATGAGTACTTAGTGAAGAGTACTTTGTCTGGGTGAGTTGCCCCGGCTCTATGCTGTCCTATTTATGCACATTTTTTGAGACCGTGGGCATGCGCAGAAGGCCGTCTGCATTGCGTGGAAGTGTCGCATGTGAGCGAAGGGAGTGTGTGCACACATCCGCTCACATTTGCGAACCCGTAGGGGAAAGTAAGTTAACCCTAACCCTAAACCTGATAATAATAATAATAAAACTGTTTTGGTATGCATGATAGTAATCTTTCAACTTCTAAGCTTTGCATATACATTGGATTTATAATGTATTTATGTTTTTTAGCAGTGTACACAGTAATGCTTTCCTGATTTCTTAGAATTCAGCGTCTCCTGGTGATTGGCCCAAAGTCACCCAGCTGGCTTTCATGGCTAAGGCGGGACTAGAACTCACCGTCTCCTGGTGATTGGCTCAAAGTCATCCAACTGGCTTTCATGGTTAAGGCGGGACTAGAACTCACCGTCTCCTGGTGATTGGCCCAAAGTCATCCAACTGGCTTTCGTGGCTAAGGCAGGACTAGAACTCACGATATCCTGGTGATTGGCTCAAAGTCATCCAACTGGCTTTCATGGCTAAGGCGGGACTAGAACTCACCGTCTCCTGGTGATTGGCCCAAAATCACCCAGCTGGCTTTCAGACCTAAGGCAGGACTAGAACTTGTCTCCTGCTTTCCATTCTGGTGCCTTTACCAGTGGACCATACTGACTCTCAATATAATAAATAATAACTTTATTTATAACAAATAAATAAACCTGTTCAAAGATCTTGTTAAACGTTGGCCTTCGATTGGGCACTTCACTCCAGCACTGCTTCATCAACTGGATATATTCCGAAGGGGTATTTTCCAGGGGGACACTTGGACGAAACAACATCAGAGGGTGCTTCAGTTTGCTTATAATCTCTGGGCCAAGGGAAAAATCACAAAGAAGGTTCTTTTCATCAGAGGTTCACGCACTAATAATTCTTCTCTTCCCAAGTGGACAGAAGATATAGCTTTCTGCGATTACTCAGAGACAGAAAATGGGTTAATTCAACATATGACTTAAAGGTATTGTGCAAACCCAGTTATCGGAGAGATGAATTCTGGGAGATGAAGTCCACAAGTCTTATAGTGGCCAAGTTTATTCTAAGGAGGCCTCAGGCCAGGACTACCATTAGGCCCTCAGCATGGCTGGCTGAGGAATTCTGGGACTTGAAGTCCATAAGTCTTAAAGCGGCCATAATTGGAGAGTCCTGTCCTAAGGAAGCCTCAGGGCCAAGTCTACCATTAGGCCCTCAGCATGGCTGGCTGAGGAATTCTGGGACTTGAAGTCCATAAGTCTTAAAGCGGCCATAGTTGGAGAGTCCTGTCCTAAGGAAGCCTCAGGCCAGGACTACCATTAGGCCCTCAGCATGGCTGGCTGAGGAATTCTGGGATTTGAAGTCCATAAGTCTTAAAGCAGCCATAATTGGAGAGTCCTGTTCTAAGGAAGCCTCAGGCCAGGACTACCATTAGGCCCTCAGCATGGCTGGCTGAGGAATTCTGGGATTTGAAGTCCATAAGTCTTAAAGCAGCCATAATTGGAGAGTCCTGTTCTAAGGAAGCCTCAGGCCAGGACTACCATTAGGCCCTCAGCATGGCTGGCTGAGGAATTCTGGGACTTGAAGTCCATAAGTCTTAAAGTTGCCATAGTTGGAGAGTCCTGTCCTAAGGAAGCCTCAGGGCCAGGTCTACCATTAGGCCCTCAGCATAGCTGGCTGAGGAATTCTGGGACTTGAAGTCCACAAGTCTTAAAGCGGCCATAGTTGAAGAGGCCTGCCTTAGAAGACACAAAGCTTCAAGGGACAGCTATGATGCTGTCCTTGGTCCTGAATCTCTGAATTACAGACAGCTCCACAGTACAAGTAGTCCTTGACTTATAACCATTTGTTTACTGGCCGGTGAATGTCACAACGGCACTGAAAAAAGTGACTTCTTATAACCATTGCAGCATCCCCATGGTCATACGATCAAAATTCAGACATGTGGCATGTGTTTTTACAATAGTTGCAGTGCCCTGGGGTCATGTGATCCCCATTTTTCAACCTTCCGACATGCAAAGTCAATGGGAAGCAGATTCACTTAATGACCGCCTGATTTGCTTAACAACTGCAGGGGTTCGCTTAACAGCTGTGGCAAGAAAGGTTAAATGTAAAATGAGGCAAAACTCACTTGACAACTGCCTTGCTTAGCAATGGAAATTGAGGGGCTCAACTGTGGTCGTAAGTCAAGGACTTAAGATGGAGTTAAGAGAGGACTTTAGAAGCTTCAAAAACTTTTGAACAGCAAGAGAGCTGCCAGGTCTTCAGCTTCTTCACTTCACTGGCATCCAGCCATAAATTGCAAAGGACGGGAAAGGAATTTGGGGTAGTAATATGTGGGCCTGGGAATCAGAAGACAAACGGTGGGAGGGGTGATATTTTGGTACCTTGCTCAATAGTAGTAACTGTGAGAGGGATCTTGGAGTCCTAGTGGACAACCATTTAGATATGAGCCAGCCGTGTGCAGCAGCTGTCAAAAAAGCCAACACAGTTCTAGGCTGCGTCAACAGAGGGATAGAATCAAGATCAGGTGAAGTGTTAATACCACTTTATAAGGCCTTGGTAAGGCCACACTTGGAATATTGCATCCAGTTTTGGTCACCACGATGTAAAAAAGATGTGGAGACTCTCTTTAGAAAGAGTGCAGAGAAGAGCAACGAAGAGGATGAGGGGACTGGAGGCTAAAACATATGAAGAACGGTTGCAGGAACTGGGTATGTCTAGTTTAATGAAGAGAAGGATGAGGGGAGACATGAGAGCAGTCTTCCAATATTTAAGGGGCTGCCCCAAAGAAGAGGGAGTCAAGCTCTTTTCCAAAGCACCTGAGGGCAGGAGAAGAAGCAATGGGTGGAAACAAATCAAGGAGAGAAGCAATTTAGAACTAAGAAATTTCTTGACAGTGAGAACAATTAATCTGTGGAACAGCCTGCCTGCAGAAGTTGTGAATGCTCCAACACTGGAAATTTTTAAGAAGATGTTGGATAACCATTTGTCTGTCTTTGTTGAGAAGCAGAGGTGCCATACTGGAATGAGCCAGTCTCCAAGGACACCTGGCTTGGTAACCAAATGCAAAACTGTAGAGAGCGGTACCAAACATTTTAGCCACTCCCAAAACATCGAAAAGCATCCTATTGGACACTGGTGGACTGGTCATGGGGGGATGGCCAGGGAAAGGGGGGGGGAAGTGTAACCTTTGTGCAGGGATATTCAGATCTTACTTTACTTTGGCTGCACCCACTTAACTTTAGTAACAGAACCTATCCCTTCAATCAAATGGAGTCGAGGGTCTTTCTTTTCTAAACATCTAAATCGAGGCAGGACTGACAGTAGCTCACCTTCAGCGGTCAGTTCCATCATACAATAGGGAGGCCCTCGGAGAATTACTTCTTGCAGAATAATGGCAAAACTAAACACGTCGCCTTGCGATGTGCCTTTGGGGTTAATTTCTCTCAGTAATTCAGGAGCAGTCCAGAGTAATTCTTTAAAAAAAATCAAAATATGGACCCCCGGTTAATAAGCAATTGGTTGCAGGGAGATGCTGTAATAATTGCTCTAGCTCTTACAATACAGATTAAAAGGTTGGATAGCTGTTTATAACTACAGGTTAAACTTTAGGTTCAAATTGCAAACTTGAAACAGTTTCATCGTTTTTTAAGACCCCTTACTTCCCTGCAAAGCATTCTGGGATTGAAAGTTATTCGTGCATTCACTCATTTGAACTTTTATGTTTTTTGTTGTCTTTTTTTTCTGGGTTCTTTTCTAGGTGAATTTAAGGCCATTGAAAACATGGGGATAATTAAGATCCTTTCCTTTCTCCCTTGGTCCTTCCTCACTCCCTCTTTCTCTTGTTTCCTCCCCTTCCTTCTTTCCTTCCTTCTTCCTCTCTCTTTCCCTCCATCTTCCATTCTCTTCTCTCCTCCCTTCCCTTCCCTCTTTCCTTTCTTCTTTCTTTCGTTCCTTTCTTCTTCCCTCCTTTTTTCCTTCTCTTTTCTTCCCTCTCTCCCTCTTCCGTTGCCTTCTCTCCTCCTTTTTCCTCCCTTTCTCTCCCTTTCTTCCCTTTTTTCCTTGCTTGCTTCCTCCCTCCCTTTTCCCTTCTCTCCTTCCTTCCCTTCCCTCTTTCCTTTCTTCTTTCTTTTGTTCCTTTCTTCTTCCCTCCTTTTTTCCTTCTCTTTTCTTCCCTCTCTCCCTCTTCCGTTGCCTTCTCTCCTCCTTTTTCCTCCCTTTCTTTCTTCCCTTTTTTCCTTGCTTGCTTCCTCCCTCCCTTTTCCCTTCTCTCCTTCCTTCCTTCTCTCCTTCCTTTCCTTCTTTCCTCTCCCTTCCCCTTCCCCATTTCCCTCTCCCCCTTTGATGTTTTTAAGCAGGAAATCAATCTGAATAGTCATCTATCTGTAGTCTCTTCTGACTCTACAATCTATCTCTTCATTGCCTCTTTCTCTACTCCACAGTATCCTAAAAATGATAGAAGCAGAGTATCCAGAATTCCATTTATAGAAATTCACGCAAGTGCTCAGTTTCTTCCTTAAGAAAAAAACAACTGCTGAGATGGATGGCAAATAAATTAGATGCAGGCAGTCTTTAACTTACAACAGTCCATTTAGTGACAAACGTTTCAAAGTTACAACGGCACTGGAAAATGTGACCTATGACCTTGAGCTATGACCGGTTTTCATAGTTATCACCTTTGCAGTGTCCCCGTGATCACGTGACCAAAATTCAGATGCTTGGCCACCGGTTCATACTTATGACCGTTGCTGGGTCCCAAGCAGGGGAGAAATGCTCCCGGTTCGGACCGGATCACCCGATCCGGTAGCGATGGTGGCGGGTTGTTCGGAGAACCGGTAGCAAAAATCCCTGCGCCCGCCCCCCCCCCATGCTCAGCTGAGTCACACGATCATCAGAGGCTTTTTTTTTAACTTTTAAAAGCAGTTTTTCTACAACTTCTTCCGCCGAAAAAATGCTTTTAAAAGTAAAAAAAAAAAAGCCTCTGGCGATCGCGCGGCTCAGCTGGGATCGTCAGAGGCTTTTCAGAGCATTTTTTTTCTGCGACCTCTTCCGCCGAAGAGGTGGTTTAAAAAAAATGCTTTTAAAAGCCTCTGACGATCCCAGCTGAGTTGCCTGATCGTCAGATAGGCTTTTTTAAAAAAAACGCTTTGAAAAGCCTCTCTGATGATCAGGCAACTCAGCTGGGATCATCAGAGAGGCTTTTAAAGCCTTTTTTCCTGCAACCTCTTCAGAGGAAGAGGTGGTTTTAAAAAATGCTTTGAAAAAGCTCTGATGATCCCAGCTGTGTTGCCTGATCGGCAGAGGCTTTTCAAAGCATTTTTTTTTTGCATTTGCAGAAAAAATGCTTTGAAGTTTTTTTTTTTTAAAGTTGGCCACGTCCACCCAGTCACATTACCCCCACCACCACCAAGCCACACCCACAGAACCGGTAGTAACACATTTTACATTTCACCCCTGGTCCCAAAGTCATGTGATCCCCTTTTACAACCTGGCAAGCAATGGGGAAGCCAGATTCACTTAGCAACGGGGTTACTAACTTAGCAACTGCAGTGACTCGATTGTTTAGTGACTCAAAGATCATAAAACGGGGCAAAACTCACTTAACAAATTTCTCATTTAACAACAGAGCTTTGAAGCTCAGTTGTGGTCATAAATCAAGGACTACCTGTAAACAGACAAAAAGAGAGATACCTTCTGCAGAGGCCTGATTCTGGGAGACACCCTGAGTTGCCATTAGCTCACCGTAACCATAATCAGTGATTTTCAACACAAACCGTCCATCCACCACACAGTTGTGAGATTTCAGGCGCCCGTGGCTAATGTCCTGGTTATGTAAGTATTTCATGCCCTAGAAAAAGGGGGGGGAAAAACATTGGCATTTTCCTCTTTGGCCAATAGAAGAAACACGGAAGAAAAAATAAACTACAGTCGTGGCCAATATTGTGCAAACCTTTTGGGAAATGTGCATTTTCTAAAAGTAGCTAATAACACCACTTTTTTTTAGAGTCGTGTCATACCCTAAAATTATATATTTGCTATTAGAATAGCAGTGACAGTATAAAGAAGAAAAGTGAAACAGGTACAAAAAATGAGAGCTACAAAAATGATCACCATAGAAAAAACGAGATATGCAAAAATGATCCCCATGTCAGTTAATCCTTAGTTGGGTCACCTTTAGCATGAATGACGGCCTTACGAGGTCTTCCCATGGAGTGAACCAAGTCTTTGAGTTCTGCAGCTGTTCTCATGTGAAACCAAGATGGAATGATGGCTTCTATTAACTGGGTTTTATTGCTGGGTTGCTTCTGACTAACAAGTTTCTCGTCTGGACTATTGTAACGCTCTCTACATGGGGCTCCCCTTGGGGTGCACCCGGAGGCTCCAATTGGTGCAAAATGTGGCCGCACGGGGGATTATGGGAGCGACGGGGCGCTCCCACGTGACACCTCTCCTACGCGAGCTGCATTGGCTTCCGGTGGACTTCCGGGTGCGCTTCAAGGTGTTGGTGACCACCTTTAAAGCGCTCCATGGCTTAGGACCAGGGTACTTACGGGACCGCCTACTGCCACCAACTACCTCCCACCGGCCGGTTCGCTCCCACAGAGGGCCTCCTCAGGGTGCCGTCAGCCAGACAATGTTGGCTGGCGACCCCCAGGGGGAGCGCCTTCTCTGTGGTGGCACCTACCCTCTGGAACGATCTACCCCCAGAGATACGAACGATCCCAGACCTTCGGACTTTTCGTCGGGCCCTAAAAACTTACTTTTTTCAGTTAGCCGGGCTGGCCTGATTTTAAGTTGATTTTAAAGTTTGATACTGATTTTAATTGAAATGTTTTAATTATGGGCCAAATTTATTCAATTACTTTTAAAATTGTTTTAACTTTTGTGTACAAATAAATGTTTTTACTCTGGCTGTTCACCGCCCTGAGTCCAAAAGGAGAAGGGCGGTATATAAATCTAATAAAAGATAAAGATAAAAGATAAAGTCAGCTCCCTAGATTTTCCATTGGGTGAAGGTCTGGGCTATTCCCAGGCCATTCCAGCAGTGGAATAGGATTATCTTGAAACTCCAGGAAAAAAAGTGGTGTTATTAACCATCAAACCTCAAAAATACACTTTTCCCAAAAAGTTTCCACAGTTTTAGCCACTACTGTACCCTTCAGAAATCAGCCCTCAAGATGGTGGTGAGATATTTACCTCAACTGGAAAAGGACAAACTGATTTTTATGAGGGCCATGGTTATTCTTTCTTACATCATGGTGACCAAAACTGGATGCAGGATTCCAAGTGTGGCCTTACCAAGGCCTTATAAAGTGGTATTAACACGTCAAGTGATCTTGATTCTATCCCTCTGTTAATGCAGCCTAGGATTGTGTTGGCTTGCACAACGACTGGCTCCTATTGAAGTGATTGTCCACTAGGGCTCCAAAATCCCTCTCACAGTTCCTACAATTGAGCCAGGTTCCACCTATTCTACACCTGTGCATTTGTTTTTTTCTTGCCTAAACGTAGAGCCTTACGGCGACAGCAAATCAAGAAATTACAGGGAGGCTTACTTTAATTAAATCCAACAAAAGGGATGATTTAAACATCCAGTCCAGCTTTATGTCCATGTTTTGTAGCAAGTCCTGGAGACTTCCCCTGGAGCAGAAGTCCATCACAACAGCAGAAAGTCCCGTGTCGGATAAAAGACCCAGAAACGGATTCACGTTTTCATGGCGTAACTCCCTCATCTGCAGACCAATCGGAAAGGAAGAGAACGAGGAGAAACACCGAGTTAAGGTGTGTAGGCGGGGCACCGTTTGCACACTCCCTAGCTACGTACCTTGGTAAGCACACGGGTTGCACCTGGCTTCCAATCAGTGGTTACTGCAGTCTCGAGTTTTTTCAGCCATACCCAGTCACCCTGTCCAAGCAGAGGAAGACTTTTTAAACAGGGGTGGGATTCAGCCGGTTCGGATCTGTTCAGGCAAACCGGATGGTAATTTTACAACTGGGTAAAACCCACCCTGCTCTGCCCTTCCCAAGAGTCTCCACACAGCCCATTTTGGATGCCGAGTAAATGCAGTGCCCACGCGGAGGCTCTGGGAGGGTGAAAAACGGGCCTCACGGAAATTCTCGAAGTCCAGAAACGAATCATTTCTAATCTCTGGAGGGCCTCTGGAGTCTGGCGGAGGCTGGTTTCGTCCTCCCGGAGACTCGAGGAAAGCCTCCAAAGCCTGGGGAGGGTGAAAAACAGGACCCCCGCCATGGTGCAGGAGGCTGAGTAGGCTACACCCACCATGGCCATGTCCACCCAGCAACCGGGCAGAGAACAAGTTGCTATGGTAACTGTAACTATGGGTAGTCCTTGACGTATGACCACAGATGGGACCAGAACGTCCTTCATTAAGCAACCGTTCATCGTGAAATCACTAAGGGAGCTGTGCCTGATTTTACAACCGTTTCCACTGTGGCCATGATGTGAGTCGTGCGCTTGTTAAACAAATCTGCTTCTGCCAATCGATTTTTGGTCATCAGAAAATCCCTGGGAAGTCACCAATGGTGATCGCATGATCCCGGGACATTGCAACTATTGTAAATACATGTGGTTGCAAATCACTTGAATTGTGATCTCTGGATGGTGGGGACTCTATGACAGATGTAAGTGCAAGGACCAGTTGTATGGTACATTCATAACTTCAGTCGCTTGGATGTTACCAAGATAAACGGGGATTGAGCCCAGACAAAGAAAATAACTTGAGAAAATACTCCAGACTGGCCCCTCCCTAGTTCACATGAAAATAAAAATGGGGGGAGTACATTCAGACTTGCAAAGTTTTGTTACTATAGCTTTACAAAAAAATATCTAGTGGTTAAGGCACCAGGCTAGACGCCAGGAGACAGTGAGTTCTAGTTTCTCCTTAGGGATGAAAGTCAGCTGGATGACTTTGAGCCAATCACTGGGACACAGTGAGTTCTAGTCCCAACTTAAGCATGAAAACCAGTTGGGAGTCTTTGGCCAATCACCAGGAATGGTGAGTTCTAGTCCCGCCTTAGGTATGAACACTGGCTAGGTGACTTTGGGCCAATCACCAGGAGTCTGTGAGTTCTAGTCCCGCCTTAGGTATGAAAGCTGGCTGGATGACTTTGGGCCAATCACCAGGAGACTGTGAGTTCTAGTCCCAACTTAAGCATGAAAACCAGTTGGGAGTCTTTGGCCAATCACCAGGAATGGTGAGTTCTAGTCCCGCCTTAGGTATGAACACTGGCTAGGTGACTTTGGGCCAATCACCAGGAGTCTGTGAGTTCTAGTCCCGCCTTAGGTATGAAAACTGGCTGGATGACTTTGGGCCAATCACCAGGAGACTGTGAGTTCTAGTCCCAACTTAAGCATGAAAACCAGTTGGGAGTCTTTGGCCAATCACCAGGAATGGTGAGTTCTAGTCCCGCCTTAGGTATGAAAGCTGGCTGGATGACTTTGGGCCAATCACCAGGAGACTGTGAGTTCTAGTCCCGCCTTAGGCAAGAAAGCCAGTTTGGTGACTTTGGGCCAATCACCAGGAGAAGTGAGTTCTAGTTCCACCTTAGAGATGAAAGTCAACTGGGTGACTTTGCACCACTCACCAGGAGACAGTGAGTTCTAGTTCCACCTTAGAGATGAAAGCCAAATGGGTGACTTTCAGCCACTCCCTCTCTCTCAACCCAGCCCAAACCACCTCACAGGGTTGTTGTCAGGGGGAAAAGAGGAGGAGGAAGGTGTATCGGATATGTTCGGATGAGTTATTTGTAAAATTAATAAAGGAGGGATCCAAATAAATAAATCAAATAAAAATACATATTTATGTGGCCAAAATAGGAAGTGTACTAGGCATGTTTGGAGATATTTATGAAAATAATAAATGTCAAAAATAAATTTTAAAAAATAAAATAAATAAATAAAATGATGTACTATACATGATTTCTTGGTCTGGTTTTCCTTATAGAGCTCATATTCTCTGTTGTCTATAGCCCTAATTTGGCCTTTATCAATATTGATGGAGAAGGCATCTCAAAAAATGCTCATTGCTCATATTTCATCAAGGTCCCCGTTACCTCATAAAGATAAAGGTAAAGATTCCCCTTGCACATATGTGTTAGTTGTTCCCGACTCTAGGGGGTGGTGCTCATCTCCATTTCAAAGCCGAAGAGCCAGCACTGTCCGAAGGCGTCTCCGTGGTCATGTGGCCGGCATGACTCAACCCCAAAGGCGCACAGAATGCCGTTCCCTTCCCACCAAGGGTGGTCCCTATTTTTCTACGTGCATTTTTTACCTGCTTTCGAACTGCTAGGTTGGCAGAAGCTGGGACAAGGCAATATATGTGTTCTGTGACTTTAAGTTTTAATGCTGCATCATTGTAATGCTGAGTCATGCTGTAATTAGATGTAAACGTATTTAAGAAAGGTACTGTAATGTATTCAGTTGATGATAAGCTACCATTGTGCTATCATCGTGTGTGTGGGTGGATCTGCTACCATCGTGGTTTGTGAACCAGAGTGGGCTTGTTATTCTAACCAACCACTGTTTGTGTGGTAAGAAGCTTTTTGTATTACTGGACTGATTTAACTGGCAAAGATTTGGACTGTTTAAAAGACTACGAGATTGTATATTTTCCACTATAAAGAAACCTTTTGATAAACCAGTTTGCACGTATCTCTTATTTCATTGCTCTCAGCAACGTTTCTCTGTGCACTATACTCTGCTGGTTGCTAACACCACAACAATATCCTTAACAAAGTTACGGGAGCTCACCCCGTTAGCGGCACTATGGATTCAAACCGCTGAACTGCCGACCTTTCGATCGACAAGCTCGGTGTCTTAGCCACTGAGCCACCGCGTCCCTTATACACGTTATCCGTTACCTCATACACAGCCACATTCGAGGTTTCGTAGGTTAGAGTTGTGCTTTTCACCGACAACGAGTGAGTCACGGATTTCAAGCTGTGCACTTCGGAGCAGCTCCTTGATTCGCTGAGGTTGTCCAGAGTTAATCTCTGTGAAAGGTAAGCAACCTCAGGCCAGAAATTAAGCAAAGATGGAAACCAGTGAGGGAAAGAATGTATACGGGCAGTCCTTGACTTGCAAGCATTCATTTAGTGACCGTTCGAAGTTACAATGGCAGTTAAAAAAAGGGACTTATGTCTGATGCAACCGGCCATCATCTTGACTTTTGGGACACCTGGGCACACACCTCAGCGAGTGATGGTCCCATATCACCTACCATTCTAGTGTCCCAAAGGTGCTTTTTCAAGAGGCAACTGGACTTCCTGGTTTTTCTCTGAAGATGTTTCGCTCCTCATCTGAGAAGCTTCTTCGGCTCTGACTGGATGATGGGGAATGGAAGGATTGATGCTCCTTGCAGACAGAGCTGGTCGTTTGCATTCTTTTAGAGCAGGGGTGTCAAACTCAATTTTATTGATGGCTGCATCGGAGTTGTGTTTGACCTCAAGAGGGGGAACGTGGCCAGGATGGATGTGGCCAGCATGACGTCACTTGTGTTTGGGGGCACCTGTGGTGGCCCGAATCAGAGGTGGCATTCAGCCAGTTCGGACCGATTCAAGCGAACCGGTTGTAGTGACTGTTGTGGTCCTTCAGCAGCCTGCGAAACTGGCAGTGGAGTCGGACAGCAATGAGGCTGAGGAAACACATGGGCCAGTCCTGGAGGCTGGGGAGGGCCCGGACAAGGGCTCTGCATTGGAGGCAGAGATGGGGCCAGGGCCATCGGTGAGTGATGGACGGACTCCGGAGCCTCCAGAGACTGACAGTAGAGAGGCAGAGGAACAAGAGGAGCCTGTTCCTAGTGTACGCATGAGAAGAGCTGCCAGAAGGCAAGAGCAGCTACAGCAAAGAGGACGACTCAGGAGTAAGGCCAAGAGATGATTGGCTCCTTCCATAAGGCTTAAAAGACCAGCAACGGCTTTTGGGCTCTTTGTCAGAAAACAACGTTGATAGACTTGTTCTTGTCTTGCTGCACTTCTCTCTGGTCGGCGTCTTCTGCTTCTGAACTTTTGCCAAGAGAAGCCTTGGGCAGGTTGCCTAATTACACCAAGGTTGGTGATTAGACTGAAGAATTTGTGTTATGAAGAATTTGTTTTAGTTTGGACTACGCTGAGAATGAGTTAATTCTCAGCTGTTTTAATAAAGTCTGTTTGTTTTGGAGCTGTTTGCGTCTAATACTACCTACTTGGGCATGGGACACAACAGCGACCTGCCCGCCCACCCACCCCGGAGCTATGCTATCCCATTTATCCACGTTTTCAAGCCACATGCATGCATGCAAGCATGTGCGAGAAAATCACATGTGTGAAGGCCGTGTGCATGCACGCTCTCACATTTTCAGTGCTAAGCAAACCAATAGGTAAATTATGTCAATTTTTACCTCTGGCCTGAAAACTGGCTCCTGAGCTCTGTTTTCGGCTGGGATAGCCTCCTGCAACCTTCTGCCAGTGAAAATGGAGCTCGGGGGCAGGGGGAGGTGTGTGGCCCTGGCGAGCTCTGTTTTCATTGGCAGAGGCTTTGTGGGCCGGTGCTTCACTGTTTCCAGGGCAGCCCCGTGGGCCAGATTTAAGCACCCCACGAGCGCTTAAGAGAGTCCTTGAGGCTACCTGGAGATTTATCTGTGTCCTCAGGGTCACTTGAGTGGCGCAAATGGGTGTGGAGCAGTGGTGGTATTCAGACGGTTCTATCCGGCTCGGGCGAATCGGTAGCGGCGGCTGCGGGAGGCTCCGCCCACGCACCCTGACCTCATGACGTCCCATTTTTGACGATCTGTGCATGTGTGAAAGTCCCCCACATTTGCGAATCGGGAGCCAAGGTAACAATATCACCCCTGGTGTGGAGCCTTCTTGGAGCTATTGAAAGGATTGTGTTGTAGATTCGAGATAGATCAGGGATGAAATCCAGCAGGTTCTGGAGAACCGGTAGCGGAAATTTTGAGCAGTTCGGAGAACCAGCAAATACCACTTCTGGCTGGCCCCAGAGTGGAGTGGGAATGGGGATTTTGCAGTCTCCTTCCGCTGCCACGCCCACCAAGACATGCCCACCAAGCCGCACCACGCCTACCACGCCATGCCCACAGAACAGGTAGTAAGAAAATTTGGATTTCACCACTGAGATAGATGATATCGTACGCCACCCCCTCTGTTGAGAGAGGGCTGTTCAGTTTTGATCTACATGGCCACTTCGACCCCTCTTTCAAACCATCGGCCCTCTCCATCCAAAATGTGGATTTGGCTGTCTTCGAAAGAGTGGCCTTTGTCTTTCAAGAGCTGAAGGAAGCTTCTTGGATGAGAAGCGAAACGTCTTCAGAGAAAAATCAGGGAGTCCAGTCCAAAGCATTTTTGGGACCACAATTTGGATGACGGAGAATCTACGCAGACATTTACCATTCTACTGATTTTGGTGTTCACGAAAGTTAGATCGTCTAAAGTCAGAAATAGCCTCGGCGACCCTTTCACGAACCGGCGGTCGGGGTTACTGTTTCTGAAAAAGAGATCAAAAACATGCCTAAGTCTTTAGCCACCATCTGTGGCCATATAAATGTGCATTTTTTTTTTTTTATTCATTTCGATCCCACCATTATTATTTTTACAAATAACTACAGGTGGTGAACATATCCGCGACACATACAATATCCATCTTCTGGTGATTGGCCTAGGTCTCCCAACAGGTCTCTGGAACCCCAAAAACTCCTTTGAGTAAACAATTATAGGTAGTCCTCGACTTACAATGGTTCATTTAGTGACCGTTCAAAGTTACGACACTGAAAAAAGACAACTTTTGACCGTTTTTCCACACTTACGACTTTTGCGGCATCCCCGATGGTCACGTGATCAAAATTCGAACGCATGGCAACCGGTTCGTATTGATGACCGTTGTGGTGTCCCAAAGTGAAGTGATCCCATTTTGTGACGCTCTGACCAGCAAAGTCAAGGGGGAAATCAGATTCACTTAACAACCGAGTTGCTAACTTATCAACGGCAGGGGATTCACTTAACCACCGAGGCAGGAAAGGTCGTAAAATGTGGCTCACTGAAGAAGTGTCTCACTTAACAACTGAAAATTTTGGGACTCAACTGTGGTCTTAAGTCGAGGACTTCCTGTAAAGTAGGGACTGTATAGATTGGCCAATCGACACCCCTTCTAACTCTAAGGCAGGGTTGCAACTCATCTTTGATTTAGTTGCTAAGTTTGCACAATGCAGGGGTATCAAACTCAAGGCCCGTGGGCCACATTTAGCCCCCGTGGTGTTTAAATCCGGCCCGCAGGGGTGGCCTGGAAATAGCAAAGGACCTGTTCTGTCCCCGTCCCACACACACACACTCAGACAGGCAGCCGGGGGTTAAATAAACTGGCAGGCAACCAATTAGTCCGATAAGATGCTTGGCAGCAATCCCAGCAGCTGCTTGCCAAGAACTTTTATCTACATAGAAGAAAATACACACCACAACAATTGTCCAGGAATAAATCTGAAGCCGAGATGCAAAGTGACTCCAAGGATTTAGTTTTTGTCTGTCACAGAGTCTGAATGGCTAACTCACCCCCTTTTATAGCCTGTGGGGTGTGGTCCAGTGAGTCAGCTAATCACGGGCACGCCTTTTCTTCTGTTGCACACACTTATCCCTGCGATGCTGCCAAGGATTCAGCCAAGACTCATTACCCTCATCACTGTTCACCTGTGGCTGCGGGGACGTCCTTGGTTCTGGGCCTATCTCTTGCCCTTCGGTGTCCTCCGGAGGCATTGCCAGAGAGGAGGGTCCTGGAGAAGGAGGCCTTGCCAACTCCTCTCCCTCACTCTCAGAGTCCTCTCCTGCCGATGACACAGGCTCAGGCAACGGAGCCACAACAGGACCTACCCATGATGCTTCTGGCAGCTAAAATGAGGCACGCACAGTTGTGGGATTCAGCCGGTTTGGGACGATTCAGGCGAATCAGTAGTTAAATTGCTGGCTGGCCCCACCACTTCCAGGAGTCCCCATGTGCCCTATTTTGGCTCCCAGGTAAGTGCAGAGAGGCCTGGCTCTCTGCATCTGTCAGGCATCTGTCCCATCTCCCGCCCCCTCACTCCTCACCCCATGCCGGCCTGCAGAAGAGAACTACAATTCTGATCTGGCCCTGGAAGAAATCCAGTTTGACAGCCCTGCCTTAGAGTTATTCCAACGAAAACTACAAGATACAATCTCTGGTATCAGATATAGAAAGAGTCCAGCTGCACTGGGTTTTCTTTGGCCCCGTTAATAATTTTGCATTATTATTATTATTATTATTTTTCAGAGGTGAGGCAGGGAGCCAGTTAATTCTTTCTCCCGGCTTGAATTGTCAGAGGAATCCAAGCATCTGGCTTTGCAATAATTGCCCTTTCAAATGTCTTTACTTAGCACAATTTATTTCCTGAAATCATTAGCTAATTGGGCCACCCAGAAAAGCTCCTGAGAGAGATAAAAGATGCTCCAGTCCAGCTGTGAGCAAAATCTGGAGTGGATTCCTGCTTGAGGATGGGTCGAGGCTGATTGTGCCATTGTGAAGATGGGTCTGTCTGCAGGGTGAGGTCAAAAGAGTCAAGATGGTGGCCCCGGCAACTCAGCTGAAGCTCCGCCTGATTTTTAGGCTCATAACAGGCGAAATTTCAACCACACCGCTGTGCCTCCCATCTTAACTTTTGAATCGCTTGATTGCATTATTATAAAATATACCGTATTTTTTGGAGAATAAGACACACTTTTTTCCCTCCTAAAAGAGGCTGAAAATTTGGGTGCGTCTTATACTCTGAATGTAACCCCACCCACCCGCCATCCTCTTCCTGGCTGTAGAGATTGTAACCGACAATGGCTTGTGTTTTTCGGTTCCATTCGTTGTGTTTTCAGCCTCCAAACGCTCCATTTGAGAGCGCTTCAAGACTGCAGGGATCGCCAAAGCACATTGCTGCCAATCGCCACATGAAAATGCGACACGTTTGGAGGCTGAAAACCAGGGGTGGGTTCTAATTTTTTTTTACTACCGGTTCTGTGGGTGTGGCTTATTTTGTGGGCGTGGCTTGATGGTCATGTGACAATTATTTAGGATTTAGCAGAGGGACTGGTCTACCAGGCTTTTAACTGCTTGCAGAGCTGTACTGATCTACCCATTTATTTTTGCAGACACTGATCTACTCATGTATTTTTTGCAGGCACCAGTCTACTCATTTGTTTTTTTTTAACACTGATCAGCTGTAGGGCGGCCCTTTGAAGGCCTGCGGCAAGAGTTTAAGCAGTTTTTTCCCCTCTAGCCATCAGCTGGGACTCAGGAGGCAGTAATAGATTAGGGGTGGGGCCAAATAAAAGATAAGAATAATGTGGGGGTGGGGGGGCTCGGGGGGCAGGGGGGCAGAACCGGTTCGGTGACATCATATCGTTACTACTACCGGCTCGGGAGAACCGGGCAGAGCCAGGAGAAACCCACCACTGCTGAAAACAGGACACGCGTTGCCCAAAATGGCTGCTGACTTCTCTTATCCCTTCTGTGCTTCACCTGTTTTTTCAGCCGCAATGTGAGCTAAGCAATCTTCCGTGCTTTGCCTGCTTTTCTAATTGCTGCTCCCTCTGATGATCAGCTGTGTTTTAGAAGCTGTTTTTTAGGCCCAACCTCAAAACCAGCGAGCGAACTAATGTGCTGAAGCTGACCAGGCTAAGGACTAGCCAGATGAATACCTGGTAGGCAGATTTCCCCCCTCACACACACACCTATTTTCCTCCCCAAAAACTAAGGTGCATCTTATACTCCGGTGAATCTTATATTCCGAAAAATACAGTAACTAGCATATACAGATAGTTCTCGACTTACAATCATTCATTTAGTGACCACTCAAAGTTACAATCCTCACCATCTTTTAACATCTACATAATCCCTTGCGGGGTAGAGTCTGGGCAACTGAATGGAGCTGAGTGTTTTAATGGCCAGATGCCTTTCCTGTCGCCGATGAGGAGTTTTGTTCAGCAGAGATATTCTCATTGTGCCCAGAGAGAGAGAAATATCTGCCTCTACCTAGGATCGAACTCACAGCCTCCTGATGGTGAGGCGAGAGCGCCACCTCTAGGCCACCGCACCACTCCCACCATTCAAACTTACAAATGGCTTTGACAAATACTGACCTGATGAGGTACGTCAGGTACAAGCCAAAGAGAAGCAGAAAGACAGGCGGCGACAGTAATAGAATCACAATCCGCAGTCCTGGGTCTGGCCAAACAAACAGAGATCAAACAACGATGGTTTAGAATTGACTGATTTGCATGCATAAGTCGTCGACTTATAACTGTGTTATTTTGTATTTGCCAGCCGAGCTCTCATTCTGAACATGATGGTAGCTGAAACATGACTCTTATCTCTAAGCTACTGCGCATGTCCACATTCTTTCTTTTTTGCTTTCTATTCCTTTTTGTTCGCCTGCCAAGAGGTAAGGCTGGAATGCTGCCAAGATGTAACTAATTGGCTAGTAAGATTGGTTTTTTTTTTAAAATTTCTTTATAATAAAATGAGTTTCTTAGAATATATCCCGACTTAATTTGGCAAAAATGGCATGATTGGTTCGAGAAAAGGAACATGAACAAAGGGAATACCACCCTTTGTGGACATAAACTAGGGAAATAAAATTAAATATCGTTATATAAATACTGTCATACAATGAATGATATATATATGTAAATATGTAGACATATAGATTATCGAATGATACTTATATATAGATATACAGATATACAAATACCGAAGCTACTCCAACTTTAGTGCCTAAGTCGTAGGACGTGTTTTTAATGTATAAAATGTGTTCATGTTAAGTTTGTCAATATGTGTGTATGTTTGTACATGTATGTTTGTTTGTTCAATAATAAAAAAAAAAAGAATACATCCCGGCTTATTTTCTCTTAAAAGTATACTCCAAGGAAAAGCCACCGTTCACCTCTAATTAAGTGCAATTACCCCAGGAGGGGAACGGGGCTAATTGCCACCCTGACAATAACGAACCTATGACACACGTGTCACAGTTGGCAGACGGAGCCATGTCGCCTGGCACGCCAGCTCAGCTTTCTTTAGGAGTCTCTGGAGGCTGGGGACAGCAAAAAACGTTACTTCCTGTCCAACTGAAAGTTGGAAAACGGGCCGTTTCAGGCCTCCAGAGGGCCTTCAAAGGGGGGTGGGGAAGGCTGTTTTCGCCCTCCCCAGATGCATAGAGAGGATCTGGAGCCAGGTGAGAAAGAAAAACGGGCCTACCGGGCCATCGCATGCCAGGAGTGGGGGGGAAGGGGGGTCGTGCGAGCATGCGCAGGGCGGGCCACATAGAATTATGGGTGTGGACATGTGCACGAACCTCCCTCGCTCCCTCTCTTTCTAGCATGCGATGGCAAAACAGTTAGCCATCACTTATCTATGGCATGAGTGCCAGAGCCCTCTCTGTGGGCAACTGCACCATCGCTAGCTGCTCTTCTTGTTTCCAGCATGCACAGGCATGCTAGCCAGTTGGGTCTTTGTCCGGAGCTCTGGAAACCTGAAAACCAGCTGACCAGCGCACATGTACACACGTTTTTGGAAAAACAGCCTGAAAACGGTCCGAAAAACAGCCAAAAAACGGTCCGTGCACCGGCCAGCTGATCTTTGGGTTTTCGGCACTCCGGCGCATGTACATGCACACATGCATACATGCACACAGGTTCGCTTGATTCGCCAGTTGCGTCCCTTTCTGGATCGGGATTCGTTACGCACGGTCACTCATGCCCTCGTCACCTCACGCCTGGACTACTGTAATGCTCTCTACATGGGGCTCCCCTTGAGGAACACCCGGAGGCTCCAACTGGTCCAGAATGCGGCTGCGCGGGTGGTGATGGGAGCGACGTGGCGCTCCCATGTGATTCCACTCCTGCGTGAGCTGCACTGGCTCCCAGTGGTCTTCCAGGTGCGCTTCAAGGTTCTGGTTACTATCTTCAAAGCGCTCCATGGCTTGGGACCAGGGTATCTTCGGGACCGCCTTCTGCCACCAATAGCCTCTCACCGACCAGTCTGTTTCCACAGAGAGGGGCTCCTCAGGGTGCCGTCAGCCAAACAGTGTCGACTGGTGGCCCCCAGGGGGAGAGCCTTCTCTGTGGGGGCACCGGCCATCTGGAACGAGCTCCCCCCTGAGATAAGGAGGATCAGGACCTACATACCTTCCGCCGGGCCCTGAAAACGTTCCTATTTTATCAGGCTGGCCTGGCTTAAACCTCCCTTTATAATGTTTTTAATAATTGGTTTTAATTATTTCAGCCTAATTGTTTAATTTATTTTAAATTTTTAACTTTTGTATTATATTGTATTTTTAATTGGCTGTTCACCCCCCTGAGTCCCTTCGGGGAGTAGGGCGGTATATAAATTTGAATAAACTGAAACTGAAATACGTTTGGGCACTTGGTGCCAAAAAGGTTTGCCATCCCTGTCACAAACCATTGTTCCATTGAAGGAGAACATCCAATTATATGGAACTGACAATTCCCAGAACTCCAGGAAATCTAAGAGCCTGGTGGAGCAACGGACTAAAGCGCTGTTAAGGAGCACTTAGCTGCCAGCTGCCTGCAATTACTGCAAGTTCGAATCTCACCAGGCTCGAGGTTGACTCAGCCTTCCATCCTTTCGAGGTAGGTAAAATGAGGACCCGGATTGTGGGGGCAATAAGTTGTATAAAAAAGAACAATGCTTGGGGGGGGGGCGAAAGCCCTACTAAGCAGGTATATACAAAATTGTGAAAGCTATTGCTTAACGCATTGTAAGCCGCCCTGAGTCTCCGGAGAAGGACGGCATATAAATCGGACTAATAAATAAATAAATAAATCGGGAATGGTGGTCCCTAAGCAGGAAAATGAGCTAGGGAAAGCTTCTGGCAATATTTGCAGGATAACGATTGTGCAAATGGTTTGTGTTTCCCATGGTGTGATACTAACAGGCATCATCGCTTTCGCAGAGGACATTCGGTTCATACCAGCAGGCCGAGTCAACTGGGGGCGATCTCCCTCCAGGGAAGTGGATTGCCCTCCCCAGGGGCTGCATCATGCCCGAAGATGCCTCCAGCAGGTAAGTGGGGTACAGGTGACTTGCTTTCCCATCCGTGTCCAGAATCACGTATCTGGCCAGCGGCCTTCCTTTGCTGTCGACTTGAATCCTGTGGCTGAAGCCGGCAAAGTCCAAATTTCTGACATAATGAATCAAAGTTGTTCCCAAGAGTTCAGAAGTTTGGGGCCGGGGTACTTTGGCTAGGACTTTTGTGAGCAGGTAAATGGCATCGTAAATTGTCCCAAAAAGTGGAGTGACCTGCAGAAGAACAGAAGCCAGAAAAATAAGAGGTTTTTAGGTGTTTATTTCATTTGTCTATATCCCTCCTTTGTTATTTGTACAAATGACTCAAGGTGGCAAATACCAACTCACCTTTCTCCTCCTGTTTTCCTCATAGCAAGAACCCTGTGAGGTGGGTCAGGCTGAGAGAGAGAGAGAGCCCCTGGCAAAAAAATGGCTTTCATGGCTAAATGGGACTAGAAGTCACCGTCTCCTGGTGATTGGCCCAAAGTCACACAACCAGCTTGCCTGCTTAAGGCGGGACTAGAACTCACTGTCTCCTGGTGATTGGCCCAAAGTCACCCAACCGGCTTTCCTGCTTAAGGCGGGACTAGAACTCACCGTCTCCTGGTGATTGGCCCAAAGTCACCCAACCGGCTTTCCTGCTTAAGGCGGGACTAGAACTCACCGTCTCCTGGTGATTGGCCCAAAGTCACCCAACCGGCTTTCCTGCTTAAGGCGGGACTAGAACTCACCGTCTCCTGGTGATTGGCCCAAAGTCATCCAGCTGGCTTTCATGCTTAAGGTGGGACTAGAACTCACTGTCTCCTGGTGATTGGCCCAAAGTCATCCAGCTGGCTTTCATGCTTAAGGTGGGACTAGAACTCACTGTCTCCTGGTGATTGGCCCAAAGTCACCCAGCTGGCTTTCATGCTTAAGGTGGGACTAGAACTCACTGTCTCCTGGTGATTGGCCCAAAGTCACCCAGCTGGCTTTCCTGCTTAAGGCAGGACTAGAACTCTCTCTCTTGGTGATTTGCCAAAAGGCACCCATGTATACCACGAAATTGGTTGTATATCAATTGTGTTTCTATCAATTGGCCTAATGAAAAAAATCATGGTAGAAAGACCAACAGATTAATTTTACCCTTGCTTAATTTCAGTGGGTGGGCATGAAGGAACCACGTGGTCCCATTGCTTGGACCATGGTACCGATCCATTGAGATTGGTTAGATTTTGCCTGGAGCTACCGTGCGAATCCAGAAAAGGCATAATTTCTATAATCAGGTTAATTGTATTGTGTGAAGGCAGCCAGGTTGAAAATTCGGTAGGACTACAGAATCCTGGCGAATACATTACGGCTGCACACAGAATGAAGGACTTCAAGGAACAGATAGTCCTTGATTTACAGCCGTTCATATAGAGACCGTTTCAACTTATGACGGCACTAAGAAAAGGGATTTTCAATGGGGAAGGTAGAGTCACTTAACAACCGTCTTACAAACTTAACCACTGCAGGGATTCACTTAACGACGGTGGCAGGAAGGTTTGTAAAATGGGTCTGAACTCACTTAACAAATGTCTCACTTAGCAGCAGAAATTTTGGGTTTCAGTTGCGGTCATAAGTCGGGGACTACTTGTAGATGAGACTGACCTGTTCTGGTTCCAAATCCGCTTTTATTTCGCCTTTTTCTTTGGCCGTTTGGAAAGCTTGGTAGAAAGTCCATTCTCCAGACTGCAAGGTGATTGTCAGCACCGCGTCATAAGCCTTCCGGAAGGCTCCATCGTTTTCCAGAAGGAAATAGGAATGGTTTCCGTAGGGGAGGCTGTAGAAGAGAGTATCGTAGGGCACAAAGACGTATCTGCCGTCAGCCAGTCCGAGTTCTTGAGCTTTGCTTAGAAAGGTGGCTTGGTCTTCGCCTCCGATGAGAGCAGACGCCATGCAGAGGAGAAGGACTGAGAGGAGGAAAGGAAGGGGTTAAAGCTTTGACGTACCCACCGTATCTCTTGGAACGCTGCCAGAGAACCAATTTCCAAACGCAGGACAAGGCTAAACTTGGCACAGATTCTATTAGAGTTCACGAACAGAATTTCCCAATCTTGAATCGACCAAATGAACTAATTGCTTCCTGCAAAAGCCCACGTCCTGTTTGCTCCTCTTTTATGTCCTATGGGAGGGGCCAATTATCTCCAAGGTGTGGCCTTACTGCTGAGTCGACCCTGATTTCTTAATTGTTCTTGTCCTCTGGCAGCTCTGTGCATGCGCATACTGGGAACGGGCCCCAGCTGTTCCTCTGCCTCTCTACTGTCTATCTCCCTCTCTGCCTCCGACACAGAGCCCTCGTTCGAGCCCCCAGGACAGGCCCAGGTTCCTCCCCAACCTCCTCACTGTCCGACTCTGCTGCCAGCTCCACCGGCCACATTACCTTTGATGTTTCCAGCAGCTTCTATCTTGGTCCAAGCCTCTTCTACTTTTTCTGTTTCCGTCCCCGTGGATGTAACAAGAACCACAGGTAGTCCGTGGCTTCTGAGAACGCTAGCCAGCTTCTGGGCTGTGTCTACCCAAAGGTCCCCCTTGGAAGAGATGATGCCGACATGAGCCCAGTTGAAATATCTCAACACGTTGAGGAGGACAGAAGCCGCAGAAGGCAAAGTTCTGATAAACCTCGGTTGGTTAATTGGCTTATCCAGATCATCATTTAGACAGGCCCAAGATAACATGGGTTTGTTCCAAGCTTGAGCTAGCAACGAGGCAGCTTCACAATAGCTAGGATTCAGCGGTCCTATGAATGCTGACCGATTCTTGGAGGAGTCAACGAATCTAGCCATTGCTTTCCAAGTCTGGAGATCTTCCTCAAACAATACATAATCCAGCAGATGGACCGCAGTGAGGGAAGGATCCTTCTTGATCCTCTCCATAGCTAGTTGAGCAGCAACTTCAGGCAGAGCATTGGAGAAGTAGGAATCACAGGACCAAGGTCCCACCAGACCGATCTTAAGGGCTGGGCAACAGGCTGGAGAAAGTGTCAGGACCATCCCTAAGATGATACCCCTGTGAAGGTTCAAGAAGATCCAAGAGGGCCATCTGACATACGAGGAGAAGACAAGCTTATTGGCCATTGCATCCCCAGCTCGGGAGGCCGAGACAACCATTGGTAAGGATGACCAACCTGTTGAAGGAGAGAAGAGGTTAAAAGACAGGACTGAGATATTCGCATCAGATGAGTCAGTTGTAAGTACAAGAGCAGTGGTGGCGCAGCGGTTAGAGCGCAGCACTGCAGGCTACTTCTGCCGATTGCCAGCAGTTTGGCAGTTCGAATCTCACCAGGCTCAAAGTTGACTCAGCCTTCTATCCTTTCCAAGGCGGGTCAAATGAGGACCCAGATCGTTGGGGGCAAGAGGCTGACTCTGTAAACCGCTTAGAGGGGGCTGTAAAAGCACTGTGAAGTGGTATATAAGCCTAAGGGCTATTGCTATGGCTAGTCCTAGACTTATGACAGTTCATTTAGTGTTACTAAGTTACAATGGCATGGAAAAAAGTGAATTATGACAATTTTTCACAGTTACGACCTTTGCATTATTCCTATGATCATGCGATCTATCTACCTGTCTGTCTGTCTGTCTGTCTACATCTACATCGATTGGTAGATAGATAGATAGATAGATAGATAGATAGATAGATAGATAGATAGATAGATAGATAGATAGATAGATAGATAGATAGAAAGAAAGAAAGAAAGAAAGAAAGAAAGAAATTTGGGGCATGATTGTGGTCGTACGTAGAGGACTACCTAGAGAGACCACCACACAAACATACACACATACACACATTCTCTCTCTCTCTCTCTCTCATTCTCTCTCTCATCTCTCATTCTCTCTCATCTTTTCCTCTCATCTTTCTCTCATTCTCTCTCTCTCATCTTTCCCTCTCTCTCATTATCTCTCTCTCATACTCTCTCTCTCATCCCTCTCTCATTCTCTCTCTCTCATCTCTCTGTCATTATCTCTCTCATTCTCTTTCCTCTCTCTCATTCTCTCTCTCTCATCTGTCATTATTTCATTCACTCTCTCATATCTCTCTCTCTGTCTCATTCTCTCTCTCATCTCTCTCTCTCTCTCTCTCTCATTCTCTCGCTATAAAACACTGGGAGTGACCCATTGCTGTTCTACAAGTTTCTAACCCGTTTTTTTTTTTTACGGATATTGTGTGGATGGATGGAGGAGAGATTTGCAGAACTGAATAATAAGGGAAAGTAATTTTTCCTCAAATATATCAAAGCTTTTAACATTTCAAATGGTCTCTCTAGCAAGCGGCCAAGATAAGGATGCCTCGACTTCTAAATATTGCTTGAAATCAAGCAGCTTTCTCAAGTCAAGTGAGGCGTTTACAAGGATTTGGATTTTTAAATAATAATAATAATAAAAATAAAACACCAACAAGGTACTTGGTTGATACATAGGATGCTGGCAGCAACCCGTATCAACCATTAGCACCAGTCCATGGTATTTGTGATGCGTTTTTGAATGTCCAGTTGACTTGAGTTTCATATTTAATGAATGAAGATAATAATAATAATGATGAAATAGTTGATTCTCTCTTTCCAAAGCCAAACTCGAAAAAGCTATTCAGGTGGGGGCAGAAATCCACTTACCAAATTCTTGAGCGGAATTGTCCAAACTTAGGGATACCACGATGCAGAAAATCCCACAACGTTCAGGGGGGCGTCTGTTTGATGAGTGTCCTCGTTTTTGTTTTTAAAAGAAAATAACTGAAAGAAAATAATTCTGGAAAAAAATGACTTTACAAGTCACCTCACTCTCTCTCTCTCTCTCTCTGAAAAGCTGGCACTTTCCCCTCAATGGTGATTGGAGATATGAAGTAGATGGAGGATTTGGCACCAAGGAGATTTTCCCCTTGAGATTTACAATTCATGCTTCATTGGAAGAGCATGTATTATCTTAACGGTAATATTATGGGAGTGTTGTCTAGTCCTCCTCGTTTTTTCAAGTTTTTATCCCACTTCTAAAAAAAAGGACACAGGAGGCTAGACACCTTGATGCAGTTTATTTATCGATTTGCATCCTGACTTTTTATTATTTTTACAAACAACCCATGGTGATGAACCTATTCAACATATCTTTCTCCTCAGAAGTGGGCTTCACATACTGTAGCAACTAGTTCGCCCAGCATCGGAAATGGGAGCACGTGCCATCCGCACATACATGCATGTGGAGTCACAAAACATGGCAATTTGCATGCGCATGCCGTTCACACATGAGTGTGACATCAAACAACACGGCATTTCGCTCGTGCACACTGTCCACATATGTGTGAGGCATCAAAAACAGAGCGATATAGGACGGGATTGTGCCTGGGCTGTGGTGGGGGGGAGCAGGACGCCACTACCGCTTCGCCCGAATCGGTCCGAACCGATTGAATACCACCTCTGCCACTCCTCTGTCTTCCTCATAACAACAATCCTATGAGTTGGTTGGTAATCTCTACAGCAGGAGATTACCAAGGCCCGATGTTTGTCGAATCCAGTTCGTGCAGCCATCTTGGAAACGGTAAGGGGCTGGCCCGCGTCGCTTCGGCCCAGCCCACCCCATCCTGGTACGCATGTGAGCAGGAGGAGGTGGGCACATGTGACACTTCGCCTAGCCCACGCCATCCCGGTGTACACATGTGCATCCGCCTCCTCCTGTGCGCATATGTCGGTGTCAAACTCAAGGCCCGTGGGCCAGATTTGGCCCGCTATGTGGTCAGGTCTGGCCTGCATGGCTGTCCTGGATATGGAAAGCGGCCAGTTCGCGTTGCTTCGGCCCATCCCTAACCCATCCTGGTGGGCGTACATCAGGGGTGAAATGCTCCCGGTTCGGACCGGATCACCCCAGATCCGGTAGTGATAGCAGTGGGTGGTTCAGAGAACCGGTAGCAAAAATTCCTGCACCCCCACCCCCAATATGCCCAGCTGAGCCACATGATCATCAGAGGCTTTTTCTTTTTTTACTTTTAAAAGCATTTTTTCTACAACCTCTTCCAACGAAAAATGAGTATGATCTTTTGTTAGTAAAGAGGAAATGATACAAAGTAGAAAATGAACGTCAAATAAGTTAATACTAAAATATTTGTAAATATTGATGTTATAGAAAGAATAGACCGCTGTATATAGCTGGGAAAAAAAGGAAAAAAATGACATTTTGCTTTATTGTGTTATTTCCTGTTGTATGTATAGGTTTGATTTTTAACGTGTTTTAATGTTGTTTAAAATAAAAAACTTTTTATACCAAAAAAAAAGGGAAAAAAAGCCTCTGACGATCGCGCAGCTCAGCTCGGATCATCAGAGGCTTTTCAAAGCATTTTCTTCTTCAACCTCTTGGCTGAAGAGGTGGTTAAAAGAATGCTTTGAAAAGCCTCTGACGATCCGAGCTGAGTTGCCTGATCGGCAGAGGCTTTTCAAAGCATTAGAAAAAATGCTTTGTTTTAATAACAGCAGCTAGATTGCTGGTTGCGCAATATTGGAAGAAAGACTCTTTGCCCACTGTAGAAAAATGGACTTTAAAAGTAATGAACTTAGCTGAAATGGCAAAAATCTCGGCATATTTGAAAGACCATACGCAGGAAAAATACATTTTGGAGTGGAGGAAATGGATTGACTACATTCGGAATAAGTATCAAATAAGAAGACATCAAATTGCGTATGAATGAAAAAGAAATATAGAAATGTATTGTTTATTATACTGGAGTTAAGATTACAGAGGGTGGTTTGCAAACTGGAAGTTTGATAGATTAATGTAGATGATTATTGTTTTGTTTTTTTCTTTTTAATACCCTGTATTTTACTCTGGGAAGTTGGGGGGGGAGGGGGAGGGAGGAGGAGGGGGGGTGATGGAAGGGAGGGAATGTTTTTTTATATATATTTTGTATTGTTATAAAACATTTTAATTTAAAAAAAAGAAAAAATGCTTTGAAAAGTTAAAAAAAAAGTTGGCCACGCCCACCCAGTCACATTACCCCCCCTCCCCCACCAAGCCACGCCCACAGAACCGGTAGTAACACTTTTTATATTTCACCCCTGGTGTGCATGTCCGCAGGAGGCAGTGGGCACACACGTGCACAGACCCAGCCCATGCCATCCCAGCAGGTTGTGTGTGTGTAAGCCCACCACCTTTGTGTGTGTGTGTGTAAGCCCACCGCCTCCTGCGCACATGCCCCACCAAGATGGGATGGGATGGGCATTTCCAGGACGGTCACATGGGCCGGATCCGACCACATTACGGGGCAGATCCGGCCCACGGGCCTTTCGTATACCATCTCTGCCTGGAAAGCATTAAAATAAAACCATAATTTCTAGGCAGGGTTTAGAAAGAGGAGAAACCAGATGTGAAAGTGCTATTCAGATACTTTTTAAGTTTTGCTTTTTAATTTTGCCATCTGTTGGACAGTGGGTCTTTGCAAATGACAAAGGGACTAACTCGACTAAGGCATTAATTTGTGAGCGAAAGAACAAGCTGGGACTTGTTCCTACTTTGATCATCCACCGTGAGCAAACTCCGGAAGAAATTGCTGAGCAGCGGAGAAACTGGCAAAATCAGAGCCAAGGGGAATATTTATACAAATTTGCAATTTTCTTAACGGGTTTGGCATCTGCTGTAGAGGGACTCATTAGCGCAGAAATGCTACCCAGCTGGTCAGTTAGCAAATTGGTTTTCTTGGGACCCCCCTAAAGCTAGGGTGTCAAACTAGATTTCTTCGAAGGACTGGATCAGCATTGTGGGACAGCTGGTGAGCGGGGAGACGGGACGGGACGGAGATGGGACATTATTGCAACGCGCTCTACATGGGGCTACCCTTGAAAACTGTTCGGAGACTACAGTTGGTCCAGAATGCAGCCGCGCGAGCTGTCGTGGGTGCACCTAGGTACATCCACATTACACCAATTCTCCGCGGGCTGCACTGGCTCCATATCGGTCTCCGGGCACAATTTAAGGTGCTGGTTATTACCTTTAAAGCTCTACATGGCTCAGGGCCAGGCTATCTCCGAGACCGCCTTCTACCACATAGCTCCCAGCAACCGGTAAGATCCCACAGAGTTGGTCTCCTCCGGATCCCATCAGCTAAATAATGTCGGCTGGCGGGCCCGCAGGGGAGGGTCTTCTCTGTGGCTGCCCCGGCTCTCTGGAACCAGTTACCTCCTGAGGTCCGGACCATCCCCACCCCCACCCTTGCGGGACCGCCTTCTGCCACCGATAGCCTCCCACCGGCCAGTTCGCTCCCACAGAGAGGGACTCCTCAGGGTGCCATCAGCCAGACAATGTCGGCTGGCGACACCCAGGGGGAGAGCCTTCTCTGTGGCAGCACCAGCCCTCTGGAACGATTTGCCCCCGGAGATCCGTACGATACCTGATCTCCGGGCTTTCCGCCGTGCCCTAAAAACTTTTTTATTTTGTCAAGCTGGGCTGGCGTAATCCCCCCCCCCTCTTTTTTAAGCTTAAAGTTTTATGGGTTTTAAATTTTAATTGCCTATTTTTTAAATTTATTGGGCCAAAATTATTTAATTCTTTTATTAATATTTTAAATTTTGTATTGGAGTGCTTTTTTATTTTTGGCTGAGTCCACTAGGAGAAGGGCGGTATATAAATTTAATAAAATAAATAAATAAATAAATTGGCCTTCCGAAAAGCGGTGAAAATCTGGTTCTTCCAGCAGGCCTAGGGCCATTATAGTGATCTTGTGAGACCCCGGCCACGAATAGGAGTGTATGCGTTTTAACGTTTTTGAAGTTTTTAATGTTTTAATGTTTTTCTTTTTAACATTTTTTATGGGATTGTTCGCATTGTTTTATTTTTTTGTTGTAAGCTGCCCACAATCCCTTGGGAGTTGGGCAGCATAGAAATGTGACAAATAATAAATAAATAACATGGGGGAGATAGGACAGATGCCTCCTGCAACACCCAAAACAGGGTGCACACATCCTCCTCACGTTCCCCCCCCCCACATCCCCCCGTGCTGCGTTTTGGCCACCACTGGCCTAGGATCATGGGATCCCCTTTTGCGACCTTCTGACCAGCAAGGTCAATGCTTTGACAGTAGGGTACAGTATTACCCAGCTGTAAGGAAAGGGCAGGAGACCACCAGGAAATCATGAAGTTCGACGTTTGAGATGTTTAACTTCGGGGCATGTTCGAAATCCCGAACAGAGTCTGAAAATCATGTATACATCTTTCAATTTTCAACATCTCGCCAACGGCGCCTGTATGCAAAAAAGGATTGAACAGACAGCCTTTGGTTCGTTCCTTAAATGCTTCCGTGCTAATTCATAGTTCTTTGCCCTGAGAATTGCTGTCATGGATCAATGAATGGCGTGAATGAGTTTTTAATGTTTTTAATTTTTAAATGTTTTTTATAATGATTTTTTAAAATGTATTGTGAGCCGCCCTGAGTCTTTGGAGAGGGGCGGCATATAAATTGAATTGAATTAAATTAAATTAAATTAAATTAAATTAAATTAAATTAAATTAAATTAAATTAAATTAAATTAAATTAAATTAAATTAAATTAAATTAAATTAAATTAAATTAAATAATTAAATAAAATAAAATAAAATTAAATTAAATTCATAAATTCTTTTTTTTTAATATATTCTTCGTTATTTTATCTTTACAGACATAGAGTTGTTTTTTTAAAAAGAAATCTTTATAGGTAGTCTTTGACCACGATTGAGCCTAAAATTCCATTGCTAAGCGAGTCAGTTACTAAGTGAGTCGTGTTCCATTTTACGACCTTTTGCCACGTAAACCATGCGGTCATTAAGCCAATCCGGCTTTCCTCGTTGACTTGCTTGTCAGAAATCGCCTGGGAAGGTTGCAAATGGTGAACATGTGGCCGCGGGCAGGCAAGTGAGGGTCGTAAGTGTGATCAAACAGCCATGAGTCTTTTTTTTCCCAGTGCTGTCATAATTTCAAATGGTCACTAAACGAATACTGTATTTTCCTGCGTGTAAGACTACTTTCTAACACACAAAAATCTTCTCAAAAGTCGGGGGTCGTCTTATACGCCGGGTCTCATTCTCCTGTAACCAGGCAGACCAGCCCGAAAGGCTCTGACGAGCCTTAAATGGCTCTGAGGAGGGTCATTTTATATGCCCAGTCGTCTTATACGCCAGAAAATACGGTAGTTGGTCCTGCTGTACTGTGAATCCTTTCTCTGCCCTATTTTACTTCCGATTGAGGCCACCAGAGGGCGCTCCGTCCCTAGAATAATGTTTTGGCTTAATTTTATTTTATTTTTTACAAAGAAGATAATGGAATTCTTATCAACAGACAAGCGCAGCGGGAAAGTACTTTAATTTTAGTGGGAATTATTTCATGGAGTGTTTGAGTTGTGAACCAGAGGAGAGAGGAGGGGGGGAGCAGAAAGCATGTTTACTTAACGTAAACTGGGCATATTTCTCTTATCTTCTCTTTTTCTCATCCTCACAATTGAGCCTCCTCAGGGTCCTACAATCCCCATTTGTGTCCTTTCCAAAAAGAAGCCAGTTTCGCTTAACGACAGTTAAGCAGTCCGATTGGGGTCTGCAAAACTACAGGGGAAGGAAAACAGGAGCCTGTTGGAGATCTTTTCATGAAAATGTCTATCTACTACGTTCCTTCATTCTTCTGCCGCGGCAAGAGAAGTCAAATCAAAGAGAGAAGGGAAGCAGGAGGCTAAAATGTATGAAGAATAGTCGCAGGAATTGGGTATCTGTCTAGTACAGGGGTCTAGTGTACAGGGGATGCAGTGGCTCAGGGGCTAAGATGCTGAACTTGTCGATCGAAAAGGTTGGCAGTTCGGGGGTTCGAATCCCCAGTGCCGTGTGATGGGGTGAGCTCCCATGACTTGTCCCAGCTTCTGCCAACCTAGCACTTCGAAAGCACATTAAAAAAATGGAAGTAGAGAAATAGGGACCACCTTTGGTGGGAAGGGAACAGCGCTCCGTGCACCTTTGGCGTTGAATCATGCCGGCCACATGACCACGGAGACATCTTCGGATAGCGCTGGCTCTTCGGCTTTGAAACGGAGATGAGCACCGCCCCCTAGAGTCGGGAACGACTAGCAAATATGTGCGAGGGGAACTTTTTCCTTTACCTTAGTCCAGGGGTATCAAACTGGATTTCTTCAAGGGCCGGATCAGCATTGTAGTTGTCTTCCGTGGCTTAGCCGGGGAGGGGGGACAGACCCCTCCTACAGCACTCTGCCGGCCAAAATGGGGCACGGGGAATAGTGGGGGGGGCACGTGTCTCCATTTTCAGCTTGGATGGCCTCCTGCAACACCCTGCCAGCCAAAATGGAGTGCATGTGGGGCCTCTCCAATGCCCTCTCATGCCCCATTTTGGCCAGTTGGATGATGCAGGCTGAAAATGGGGCACAGGGGAGCCTTTTGCAGCCTCCGCATGCCCATTTATTTTTTTAATTTGATTTATATGCCGCCCTTCTCCAGAGACTCAGGGCGACTTACAATGTGTTAAGCAATAGCCTTCATACTTTTGTATAGTTTATACAAAGTCAGCTTATTGCCCCCACAAACTGGGTCCTCAATTTACCTACCTTAGAAAGGATGGAAGGCTGAGTCAACCTTGAGCCTGGGGAGATTCGAACTTACAGTAATTGCAGACAGCTGGTGTTAATCACAACGCATTAGTCTGCTGAGCCACCAAGCTAATTTTTACTAGCAGAGGCACTGGGGGGGGGGGCGGTCCTTTGTTATTTCCAGGTTGGCCCTGGGGGCCAGATCTAAGCATCCCATGGGCCGAATACAGCCTTGAGTTTGGCACACCTGGTGTAGTCTAATGAAAAGAAGGACTAAGGGGGACCTGATGGCAATCTTCCAATATTTGAGCGGCTGCCGTAAAGAAGAGGGAGTCAAGCTATTCTCCAAAAGGCAGGAGAAGAAGCAAAGGATGGAAACTAAGTAAGGAGAGAAGCAACCTGGGGGGGGAAAAATGGAGGAAATTCCTGCTAATGAGAACAATTAATCAGTGGAACTGTTTCACTCCAGACGTTTTGGGTGCTCCATCACTGGAAGCTTTTAAAAAGCAATTTTTAATTGCTTTTAATTTTTGTATACCATGTTTTTATTCTGGCTGTTCACCGCCCTGAGTCCGCAAGGAGAAGGGCGGTTTATAAATTTAAATAAATAAATAAATAATAAATAAATAAATAAATAAATAAATAAATAAATAAGAGACTGGACAATCATTTGTTAGGGTTGGTATAGGATGTCCTGCTTGAATAGGGGGTTAGAGTAGAGAACCTCCAAGGTCCTTTTCCAACTTTTCTTATTCTGTTTAGGGAAGGTTACAGACTGGGAAGGCAGAAGCCTTTCGAGGAGAGAAGGCGCATTCACAAATATTTGGGTTTTTCCCCCGCCAGGAAGAACATTCGAGATTTCCCTCCCTGACTTCAAAGAGAATTCCAGCCTTAAATAGCCAAGCTGATTCCTCTGTTGACATCCTGGGTGCCTTTTACAAGCCTCTGGATTGATGGATGGTGACCTCTGTCGACCTTTGAGATCTTCCCAAAGCCTGGTTCCCATTAACCAGCTGATAACCCTGGTCAAGAGTCAAGACAGCTAAAAGAAGAATCCTTCGAACCCAACGCTAAATTATAGTTCAGCGGCTCCAATGTTGGCTATTTATTTCCCTTCGGTCACGTCTCGTTCAAAGACAAGGCAACTGGGTTTTATCAGGATTCCTTCGCCTTTCTTCCCACCATAAATGCCAAGAATGAAATTATTCTACGCCATCAAAGCAGGGAGTTTAACATCCGGGTGCAAATATGGGTAAAAAGACACGTCGCCTAGAAAACAGCATATTTTTCATGCCCACCATCCAGGGGTGAAATCCAGCAGGTTCTGACAGGTTCTGGAGAACGGGTAGCGGAAATTTTGAGTAGTTCGGAGAACCGGCAAATACCACCTCTGGCTGGCCCCCGAGTGGGGTGGGAATGGGGATTTTGCAATATCCTTCTCCCAGGAGTGGGGAGGGAATGGGGATTTTGCAATATCCTTCCCCCCAAGAGTGGGGAGGGAATGGGGATTTTGCAATATCCTTCCCCCAGGAGTAGGGTGGGAATGGGGATTTTGCAGTAACCTTACCCTGCCACGCTCCACCAAGCCACATCCACAGAACCAGTAGTAAAAAAATTTGGATTTCACCACTGCCTGTGAGGTGGGTTGCATTGAGCAAGACAGCCTGGTCACAGCTAGTTTTCATGGCTAAGGCGGGACTAGAACTCACTGTCACCTGGTGATTGGCTCAAACTCACCCAGTCAGCTTTCATGCCTAAGGCAGGGCTAGAACTCACTGTCACCTGGTGATTGGCTCAAACTCACCCAGTCAGCTTTCATGCCTAAGGCGGGACTAGAACTCACTGTTACCTGGTGATTGGCCCAAACTCACCCAGTCAGCTTTCATGCCTAAGGCAGGGCTAGAACTCACTGTCACCTGGTGATTGGCTCAAACTCACCCAGTCAGCTTTCATGCCTAAGGCAGGACTAGAACTCACTGTCACCCGGTGATTGGCCCAAACTCACACATCCAAACTTTCATAACTAAAGTGGGACTAGAACTCTCCATCTCCTGGTGCTTTAACCACTGTAGCAATGTCTTTGCTGGACATTCTTTGACAATTTTTCAACTCTTGGCAAAGAAGGAAAGAGTGCAAGTCCAGCTTTTGTCTTCTCTGCTGGCTCAGATTTTTGCTTCTCACTTAACAGCCGCTCTATCCCGCCCATCCCTTTTTCTTGGGTTGCAAAACAAACAAACAAAGAATCTGTGGCTTATCCAAGCCAGCATCTCACGGGTTTCCTTTACTGCCAAACTAAATGAATCCTCTTAAATCAGGGGTCTCCAACCTTGGCGACTTTAAGCCTGGCAGACTTCAGCTCCCAGAATTCCCCAGCCAGGAAAGCTAGCTTTGGAATTCTGGAAGTTGAAGTCCTCCACGCTTAAAGTCGCCAAGGTTGGAGACCCCTGATTTAGATGACCTTTCTGGTCTCTTCGAACTCTATCATTCATGGCTGGCTGGGAAATTCTGGGAATTGAAGTCCTCCAGGCTTAAAGTTGCCAAGGTTGGAGACCCCTGATTTAGATGACCCTTCTGGTCTCTTCCAACTCTATCATTCATGGCTGGCTGTGGAATTCTGGGAATTGAAGTCCGCCCGGTTTAAAGTTGCCAAGGTTGGAGACCCCTGATTTAGATGACCCTTCTGGTCTCTTCCAACTCTATCATTCATGGCTGGCTGGGGAATTCTGGGAGTTGAAGTCCTCCACGCTTAAAATTGGCAAGGTTGGAGACCCCTGACTTAAAGGACCCCCAGGGATTACAGGCTGAACCCCGCACTAAGCAGAATAGGAGGAAATCCAAGGGGGACACTTCAGCCTCTCAGCTTCAATTAAATTTCCATTGTGCTAGTTTTTCTTTCTTTTCACACCTGGCAGAGAGAAAGTGGGAGGGTGCTGACTTAGTCCATCAGCTCAGGGACGAAGCAGGTCCTTCTGATAACCTGAAAGACAAGAGTGCAGAGAAGCAGTAAATAATGTCCCCTTGAGCAGGATTTGTGCAGGCTGTGCCCTAGGAAGCCATGTGTGTAACTTTTGTGACACCTCCCGCAACATGGAGAGAGAGAGAGAGAAAGAGAGAGGGGAGGGAGGAAGGAAAGAGGGAGGGAGGGAGGGAGAAGAAAGGAAATAAATTAAGGGAGGGAGGGAGGGAGGGAGGGAGGGAGGGAGGGAGGGAGGGAGGGAGGAAGGAAGGAAGGAAGGAAGGAAGGAAGGAAGGAAGGAAGGAAGGAAGGAAGGAAGGAAGGAAAAGTGTTAGGGAAAGAAAAAGAAGGAAAGAGAGAGAGAGAAAATGCAAGGAAAAGACAGATAGAGAAAAAAGAAGAGAGAGAGAATGGAAGGAAGGACAGATGGAAAGAAGAAAGGAAAGAAAAACAAAGAAAAGAGAAAGAGAAAGGAAGGAAGGAAAGGAAGGAAAGGAAGAAGAAAAAGTGTTAGGGAAAGAGAAACAAAGTCAGAGAGAGAAAGAGCAAGGGAAAGAGACAGAGGTAGAGAAAAAGAAAAAGAGAAAAAGAGAAAAAGAAGAGAGAGAGAATGGAAGGATGGAAAGAAGAAAGGAAAGAAAAACAGAAAGAAAAAAGAGAGAGAAATAGAAAAGGAAAGGAAGGAAAGAAAGAAAGAAAAGAAAGAAAAAATGTTAGGGAAAGAGAGAAACAAAGTCAGAGAGAGAAAGAGCAAGGGAAAGAGACAGAGGTAGAGAAAAAGAAAGAGAAAAAAGAGAAAAAGAAGAGAGAGAGAATGGAAAAGAAGAAAGGAAAGAAAAACAGAAGGAAAAAAGAGAGAAAGAGAAAAAGAAAGGAGGGAAGGAAAGGAAGGAAGGAAAGAAAGAAAGAAAAAATGCTAGGGAAAGAGTGAAAGAAAGTAAAGAAGAGAAAGAGCAAGGGAAAGAGACAGAGATAGAGAAAAAGAAGAGAGAAAGAGAAAGGATAGATGAAAGGAAGGAAAGAAAGAAAGAAAGTGCTAGGGAAAGAGTGAAAGAAAGTAAAGAAGAGAAAGAGCAAGGGAAAGAGACAGAGATAGAGAAAAAGAAGAGAGAAAGAGAAAGGATAGATGGAAGGAAGAAAGAAGGAAGGAAGGAAGAAAGAAAAGAAGGAAAAGAAAAACAGAAGGAAGAAAAAAAGAAAAGAAAGAGAAAAATCAAGAATTGATTTCAAAATACAGGAGTTTCAGGCAGGCCACTGGGAGAGGACGTCCTGAATTGCAGGCAGACTTCTAGCTCAGCTGCACCCCAGGCCAAAAATGGCTGGAGGTTCAGGAACTTTTCCAGAAAGGCCCCGGGTGGGTGGCTATGGCCAGTCTGCACACACACACAGAAACATCTTTTTGGGGGTTTTAAGGCGGTTTCCGCATTACCAAACCTCCTCGTGAGTCAAGGGGCCGGTTCCTGGAAACTCCAGCTGCAAACCTCTTAGACACAGGCCCCGTGGGACGGAGGGAGAGAGAGAGACAGAGAGAGAAGGAAAAGGAGCCAGGGTTTAAGGGTAACGTTACTCAATCCATCCCCACCCGTCTTATGTAACTCCTGCCTTTGTGGTGGTGGTAGCAGCAGTAGCAGCAGCAGCGGTGATCCAGTTGCAGCTGGAAAGACTTTAGCATGCAGGAAGGGGAGGATTGTCTCAACTGCAGCTAAGCTGACCAGCTTTAGGAGAATAACTTTCCGTTCGCCCCTTTTATTCGGCGTCCCTTCCACCTTCTTGGAAAAGCTCTCCCTGTTACCTCAGCTGCTAATCTAAGCCTTCGTTTTCGCAAATTTTGAAAAAAGGAAATATACGTCTCCCAGGATAGAATAGGATAGAACAGAATAGAGGAATGGAATGGAATAGAAATAGAAATAGAAATAGAAATAGAAATAGAAATAGAAATAGAAATAGAAATAGAATAGAATAGAATAGAATAGAATAGAATAGAATAGAATAGAATAGAATAGAATAGAATAGAATAGAATATAGAATATAGAACATAGAACATAGAACATAGAACATAGAACAGAATAGAACAGAATAGAACAGAATAGAACAGAATAGAATATAGAATATAGAATATAGAATATAGAATAGAATAGAATAGAATAGAATAGAATAGAATAGAATAGAATAGAATAGAATAGAATAGAATAGAATAGAATAGAATAGAATAGAAAAAATGGAATGGAATGGAACAGAACAGAACAGAACAGAACAGAATAGAGTAGAATAGAATAGAATGAAAGAAATAATAGGAATAGAATAGAATAGAATAGAATAGAATAGAATAGAATAGAATAGAATAGAATAGAATAGAATAGAATATAGAACATAGAATAGAATAGAATAGAATAGAATAGAATAGAATAGAATAGAATAGAATAGAATAGAATAGAATAGAATAGAATATAGAACATAGAATAGAATATAGAAAATAGAAAATAGAAAATAGAATAGAATAGAATAGAATAGAATAGAATAGAATAGAATAGAATAGAATAGAATAGAATAGAATAGAATAGAATAGAATAGAATAGAATAATAGTGGAATGAATAGAATAGAATAGAATAGAATAGAATAGAATAGAATAGAATAGAATAGAATAGAATAGAATAGAATATAGAATATAGAACATAGAACATAGAACATAGAACAGAATAGAACAGAATAGAACAGAATAGAACAGAATAGAATATAGAATATAGAATATAGAATATAGAATATAGAATAGAATAGAATAGAATAGAATAGAATAGAATAGAATAGAATAGAATAGAATAGAATAGAATAGAATAGAATAGAATAGAATAGAAAAAATGGAATGGAATGGAACAGAACAGAACAGAACAGAACAGAATAGAGTAGAATAGAATAGAATGAAAGAAATAATAGGAATAGAATAGAATAGAATAGAATAGAATAGAATAGAATAGAATAGAATAGAATAGAATAGAATATAGAACATAGAATAGAATAGAATAGAATAGAATAGAATAGAATAGAATAGAATAGAATAGAATAGAATAGAATAGAATAGAATAGAATATAGAACATAGAATAGAATATAGAAAATAGAAAATAGAAAATAGAAAATAGAATAGAGTAGAATAGAATAGAATAGAATAGAATAGAATAGAATAGAATAGAATAGAATAGAATAATAGTGGAATGAATAGAATAGAATAGAATAGAATAGAATAGAATAGAATAGAATAGAATAGAATAGAATAGAATAGAATAGAATAGAATAGAATAGAATAGAATAGAAGCAGAGTTGGAAGGGGCCTTGGAGATCTTCTAGTCCAACCCCCTGCTAGGCAGGAAACCCTACACCATTTCAGGCAAAGGCCTATCCAACCTCTTCTTAAAAACTTCCAGTGTTGGCGCATTCACAACTTCTGCAGGGAAGTCCTTCCATGGATTAATTGTTCTCCCTGTCAGGAAATTTCTCCTTAGTTCTAAATTGCTTCTCTCCTTGGTTCGTTTCCACCCGTTGCTTCTTGTCCTGCCCTCAGGTGCTTTGGAGAAGAGCTTGACTCCCTCTTCTTTGGGGCAGCCCCTGAGATACTGGAAGACTGCTATCATGTCTCCCCTAGTCCTTCTTTTCATTAAACTAGCCATACCCAGTTCCTGCAACCGTTCTTCATATGTTTTAGCCTCCAGTCCCCTCATCACTTTTGTTGCTCTTCTCTGCACTCTTTCTAGAGTCTCCACATCTTTTTGACATCATGGCGACCAAAACTGAATGCAGGATAATGTTGCAGGATCCAATCTGAGCTGCTCCCAGAGACCAAAGCTTTATTCTTCCAAGCATTTAGACTTATGTTGGAACTCATCTTCAGAAAACATCACCACTCTCTCCAGAATGTGTGAACTGGGTCGTTCTACTACGTGTTGTATTTATACAGTGCCTGGTTGTGTGCAGCTTTTAGTTGATATGATAACAATATTTGAAGGGTTGCTAGAAAGAAGAGAGAGACAAGCTATTCTCCAAAGGAGGAAGGAAGGACAAGAAGCGATGGATGGAAACTCACCAAGGAGAGAAGCAACTTAGAACTAAGGGGAAAATTTTGATTTTTATGTTAAAAGATGTAAGGGAGAGAATTAAGCTAGATAGAATTTTGATTGATAATTGGATATAAAAAATGAGCAGAGTTTATTTGGAAATTAAGGTTTTGGTGTTTCAATAGACTGGTTTAGAATAAGATGTTAGAATTTGTGTTAAAAAGAGCCTGGTTTAGCTCTGCAGACTAAGCACCGTAATTAACATCCAGCTGTCTGCAATTACACCAGTTCGAATCTCCCCAGGCTCCAGGTTGACTCAGCCTTCCATCCTTTCTAAGGTGGGTCAATTGAGGACCCAGTTTGTGGGGGCAATAAGCTGACTTTGTATAAATATACAAAAGCATGAAGGCTGTTGCTTAACGTATTGTAAGTCGCCCTGAGTCTCCGGAGAAGGGCGGCATATTAAAAAAATGAGTTTTGATTTTTAATTTTAAAAGATGTAACAGGGAAATTGGGAATAGAGCTTGTGAAAGGGATGTAAGCGGTTGTACCTATCTATGCCCGGATCAAGACTTCGTTCTTAAAAGATTTATTTTATGTTTATGTTTGGAAAAAACAATAAAACATATTTTTCAAAAAGAAAAAAAAAAGAACTAAGGAGAAATTTCCTGACAGTGAAAACAATTAACCAATGGAACTGCTGGCCACCAGAAGTCGTGGGTGCCCCAACACTGGAAGTTTTTAAGAAGAGATTGGACCACCATTTGTCTGAAGTTGTACAGGTAGTCCTCGACTTACAACAATTCATTTAGTGACTATTCGAGCCCTTTTTCACACTTACGACCGTTGTAGCATCCCCATGGTCACAGGATCCAAATTCAGATTCTTGACAACTGACAACATATTTATGATGGTTGCAATGTCCTGGGGGTCAGGCAATCTCCTTTTGCAACCCTCTCACAAGCAAAGTCAACAGGGAAAAAGCCAGATTCACTTAACAAACTGTGTTGCCAATTTAAGACCGGGAGAGATTCGCTTAACAAATGTGGCGAGAAAAGTCGGAAAATGGAGCAAAACAAACGTCTCGCTTAAAACATAAGCCCCAAACATAAATTTGGGACTCCGTTGTGGTCATAGGTTGAGGACTGCCTATATGTGAATTAGTGGACATACTTACTTAGTGACGGACAAAGGGCCTAGTGCACGTACTCTGGAGACAGAGAGAAGTTCCTTGAAGATGGGCTCCAGCAGTGGTGAAATCCAAATTTTTTTTACTACTGGTTCTGTGGGCGTGGCTTGGTGGGCGTGGTGGGCATGGCTTGGTGGGTGTGGCAGGAGAAGGATACTACAAATCCCCATCCCCTCCCGACTCCTGGGGGAAGGATATTGCAAAATCTCCATTCCCACCCCACTCTGGGGCCAGCCAGAGGTGGTATTTGCCAGTTCTCTGACCTGCTCAAAATTCCCATTACTGATTCTCCAGAACCTGTTGGATTTCCCTTAGAGTCCCTAGAGTCTCTAGGGAGTTGGGCAGCATAGAAATGCGACTAATAAATAAATATCCAGAGCCTGGATAGCTCAGCAGACTAAAAGCATTGTGATTAACACCAGCTGTCTGCAATTACTGTAAGTTCGAATCTCACCAGGCTCAAGGTTGACTCAGCCTTCCATCCTTTCTAAGGTAGGTAAACTGAGGACCCAGTTTGTGGGGGCAATAAGCTGACTTTATATAAATATACAAAAGTATGAAGCAATAAGCTGACTTTATATAAATATACAAAAGTATGAAGGCTATTGCTTAACACATTGTAAGTTGCCCTGAGTCTCCAGAAAAGGGCGGCATATAAATCAAATTTAAAATAATAAATAAATAAATTTCACTCCTGGGCTCTAGCCCAAAAACCTGAAAGAATAAATTTTTGGTCCCAGTGAGCAAGCCAGATCGGATCCTGCAAGATTTTGTTTTTTCTCTGGCTTTCTTTTTTTTTTTTAATGATTTTTTTTTAAATGAATGTTTTATTATGTCTTGCAATGGTGTTATCTGTTTTGGAGGCCCAAGGAATTGGGCCGTTCAGCATCATGAAAACATGTGAACAGAATGTCCGGCTGCCACTCCTTATTCCAGATGTTGTTTAGCCTTCTTCTGCTTTCTCTCCAAATCCTTCACCCGCCTAAATGTCTCATCTTCTGTATGGAGGTACTCAATCATCCAAGTCACGGTTGACTCGAGTCCAGGGTGCACTGAAGAAGCTTCCTGGATGAGAAATGAAACATTTTCAAAATAGCAAATAGCATTTAGACTTATATACCGTTTTACAGCGCTTTCCAGCCCTCTCTAAGCGGTTTACAGAGTCAGCCTGTTGCCCCCAACAATCTGGGTCCTCATTTTACCCACATCGGAAGGATGGAAGGTTTGAGCTGGTCAGGATCGAACTCCTGGCTGTGGGAAGAGTTTGTCTGCAATTCTGTATTCTAACCACTATGCCACCAAGGCTCCCTCCCTCCCTTCCTTCTCAATAGCACTTATATACCGCTTCACAGTGTTTTCCAGCCTTCTCTAAGAAGTTTACAGAGTCAGCCTCTTGCCCCCAACAATCTGAGTCCTCATTTTACTGATTCTAAGCACTGTGCCATCACAATTCCTTCCTTCCTTCCTTCCTTCCTTCCTTCCTTCCTTCCTTCCTTCCTTCCTTCCTTCCTTCCTTCCTTTCCATTTCATTTCATTTCATTTCATTTCATTTATTAGATTTATATACCGCCCTTCTCCTTGCGGACTCAGGGCGGTGAACAGCCAGAAGTAAAGAACAAATTTTACAAAAGTTAAAACAATTTTAAAAGCAACTAATATAAAATTTGGCCCATAAATTTAAAACAGTTCAATTAATATTTAATATCAAACTCTAAAAATTAACCATGGGATCAGGCCTTCTTTCTGTCTGTCTTTCTTTCTTTCTTTCTTTCTTTCTTTCTTTCTTTCTTTCTTTCTTTCTTTCTTTCTTTCTTTCTTTCTTTTGTAAGGAAATAGATATACTGAAATACTAGAATTAGTAGAAACTTGTTAATTGTTTCCTGTAACATATATGTATTTTTCTCTTTCTTTCTTTCTTTCTTTCTTTCTTTCTTTCTTTCTTTCTTTCTTTCTTTCTTTCTTTCTTTCTTTCTTTCTTTCTTTCCTCCCTCCCTCCCTCCCTCCCTCCCTCCCTCCCTCCCTCCCTCCCTGTTTACAATATCAGCCTACTTCCCCCAATAATCTGGGTCCTCATTTTACCGACCTCGGAAGGATGGAAGGCTATGTCAGTCTTGAGCCGGTCAGGATCGAACTGCTGGCATTGGGCAGAGTTTGCTTACAATACTCTAACCACTGCACCACCGGTGCTCCTCAGATATCCTGAACCCATACCACAAAGGGCTTTAAAAATAATAGCCAACACCTTGAATTGGACCCCAAATCAAATCGGGTGCCACCGAAAGGGGCCTCCAGAACACCCTTCAAGGGCAGCCCCATGCAGAGCGCGTTGCAGTAATCTCAGTCAATGATTTTGAAGGGCTTACCATTCAAAAAAAATATTCATTGCAGTTAAAACACTAAAAACATTTTTAAATAATAAAAACATCCGAAATAAATATACATAGCTCAGCAGACTAACGCATTGTAATTTAACTCCAGCTGTCTGCAATTACTGTAAGTTCGAATCTCCCCAGGCTCAAGGTTGACTCAGCCTTCCATCCTTTGTAAGGTTGGTAAAATGAGGACCCAGTTTGTGGGGGCAATAAGCTGACTTTGTATAAATATACAAAAGTAGGAAGGCTATTGCTTAACGCATTGTAAGCTGCCCTGAGTCTCCGGAGAAGGGCGGCATATAAATCAAATTTTTTAAAAAAACATAACAGCTGAGATCATTGGACAGTTAACCATTGGCCAGTTACCTGACTTACAACGGTTCATTTAGTGATAATTCAAACGGCACTGAAAAAAGGGACTTATGACCCTTTTCAACGGCAGTGATTCACTTAACAACTATGGAAAGAAAGTTCGTAAAGAGGAACAAGTCTCACTTAACACCGGTTTTGGGCCTCAACTGTGGCCGTAAGTCGAGGACCACCCTTGTTTACTAATGAAAGGTGCCCATGGGCTCTATTGGGATGGGCGATGGCAGAGATCCTGAATGAGGAAGATCGAATTGCAGCGATGAATTGTAATCAAACGGGAAAAAGTATCAGCGTCTCTTTTGCTGTGGGAATTAAGAGCCTCAGATAGCTCAGCAGGCTAGATAGCCTGTTATTAACATTCAGCTGTCTGCAATTATTGCAAGTTCTAGGCTCAAGGTTGACTCAGCCTTCCATCCTTTCTAAGGTAGGTAAATTGAAGACCCAGTTTGTGGGGGCAACAGGCTGACTTTGTATAAAATATACAAAAGTATGAAGGCTGTTGCTTAACGCATTGTAAGCCGCCCTGAGTCTCCGGAGAAGGGCGGCATATAAATCTAATTTTGAAAAAAATAATTGCTCAGCGTGACTCAGCGCCCAAGAGCTTAAAGCCCAAGAAAAATGTGGCACATGCCAGGAACACGTATTGTTGCGTGATTATGCAAGGTGGGAAAACACCTTGGGTCTTTCAATTTTGGAAATTGAATCTGAGGTTCCTTTTACTGCCTGTTTAATTTTCTCAGCTAAGAGAAGGAAGTATCCGCTGAGGAAAAGGTGAGAACGGGGCACTCAAATTTCCAGGGGGGAAAAAAAAAACATTTCAGTAGCACATTGTGTGGTATAGAGTTACTCTCCTCTTCCATGATTTTCGATGGTCAAAGGCGATTTATGTTGATGCTGTTACTAAGTGTTGTATCTTATGATTTATGATGAATGTATTTTTATGATGACTATGATCATGATTTATCACTTATATCTTTTATGTACACTGGGAGCTTATGCACTGAAGACAAATTCCTTGTGTGCCCAATCACACTTGGCCAATAAAGAATTCTATTCTATTCTATTCTGTTCTGTTCTGTTCTGTTCTGTTCTGTTCTGTTCTGTTCTGTTCCTATTCCTATTCCTATTCCTATTCCTATTCCTATTCCTATTCCTATTCCTATTCCTATTCCTATTCCTATTCCTATTCCTATTCCTATTCCTTTTCCTTTTCCTTTTCCTTTTCCTATTCCTATTCCTATTCCTTTTCCTATTCCTATTCCTATTCCTATTCTATCCTATACTATCCTATCTTATCCCATCCCATCCCATTTTATATCTACAATTACATTACATTACATTATTGTGACTATTCTATTTTATTATTCTGTTTTATTTTACTTATTGTATGTTATTTTACATTTCTGTTTTATTTTACTATTTTGTTGTATTTTTCTATTTCTATTTTTGCTGTAGGCACCCAGACTCATTTGCTCTGCTTTAACGTTTCTTCCCTGCTCCCATAAAGAGAGAAAAGAAGAGCAATGAGATAAGTGAGGAGGGATTCCTAGAGGGCATCTGAACCAACCCTGGTTTTCATCAGAGTAGGCATGGGGGGGTTGAATCGTTTTCCATTTCAGCAATTTGGTTTGGAACCAATTAAATTAAATTTGATTTGAAATGATTGTATTTGATTGGAACTGATTCAGTCTGGGAATGCAAATCACATGCTCCCATGTCTAATTTGATTAGGAGCATGGGTGACTCAGTATGTTTACAGATCATCTGACAGATAAGTGTTCTTCAAACTTCTTTTCTTTCTTTTTCTTTCTTTCTTTCTCTTTTTTCATCTCTATCTAAAATCTGTCTATCATCTATCTATCCATACCTTATCACTGTTGATAGCTAGCTATATCATCTATCTATGTCTATCATCTTTATCCTCTATCCTCTATCATCTCTCTTTCTCTCTCTCTCTCCCTCCCTTCCTCCCTCCCTCTCTCTCTCTCTCGCTCGCTATCTAGTTATCTATCATCTATCTATCTATCTATCTATCTATCTATCTATCTATCTATCTATCTATCTATCTCTATCTATCTATCTATCTATCTATCTATCTCTATCTATCTATCTATCTATCTATCTATCTATCTATCTATCTATCTATCTATCTATCTATCTATCTATCTATTTGCAACCCAACAAGACAGACACAGACTTCAGAGGATAATTAGAACGGCAGAAAAAAACATGGGTACCAATCTGCCTTCCATGGAGGACCTGTCTATTGCACGAGTCAAAAAGAGGGCTGGGAAAATATTTACAGACTTCTCACATCCTGGACATAAACTGTTTCAACTCCTACCCTCAAAACGACGCTATAGAGCACCGCACACCAGAACAACTAGACACAAGGACAGTTTTTCCCCAAATGCCATCACTCTGCTTAACAAATAATTCCCTACAACACTGTCAAACTATTCACTAAGTCTGCACTACTATTAATCTTCTCATTGTTCCCATCACCCATCTCCTCACACTTATAACTGTATGACTGTAACTTTGTTGCTGGGATCCTTACCGTCAGATTGCTTATTGTAACCTATGACTATCATTAAGTGTTGTATCTTATGATTCTTGACGAATGTATCTTTTCTTTTATGTACACTTAGAGTGTATGCACCAAAGACAAATTCCTTGTGTGTCCAATCACACTTGGCCAATAAAGAATTCTATTCTATTCTATTCTATTCTATTCTATTCTATTCTATTCTATTCTATTCTATTCTATTCTATTCTATTCTATTCTATTCTATTCTATTCTATTCTTATTCCATTCCATTCCATTCCATTCCTCTGTTCTGTTCTGTTCTGTTTATTTATTTTTTATTCCTCTGTTCTCTTCTCTTCTCTTCTCTTCTCTTCTCTTCTCTTCTCTTCTCTTCTCTTCTCTTCTCTTCTCTTCTCTTCTCTTCTCTTCTTATCCCATTCCAATCCATTCCTCTGTTCTGTTCTGTTCTGTTCTGTTCTGTTCTGTTCTGTTCTGTTCTCTTCTCTTCTCTTCTCTTCTCTTCTCTTCTCTTCTCTCTCTTCTCTTCTCTTCTCTTCTCTTCTCTTCTCTTCTCTTTCTCTTCTCTTCTCTTCTTATCCCATTCCATTCCATTCCTCTGTTCTGTTCTGTTCTGTTCTGTTCTACTCCACTCCACTCCACTCCACTCCACTCCACTCCACTCCTGTCTGTCTGTCTGTCTGTCTGTCTGTCTGTCTATCTTATCTAGGTAGCTAGCTAGCCAGCTATATCATCTGTCGCTATCATCTTTATCCTCTATCATCTCCCTCTCTCTCTCTCTCATTATCTAACTATCTAGCTATCTGATTTCTACAGCCACTCATCTCAGCCAACGACTCTGGGCAGCTGACAATTCAAAAAAATACGTTGCAATTAAAATACTAAAAACATTTTCAAACAACAGTTCATATCTCTAACCCTTCGTCCCATGGTTTTTTTGTTTTTGTTTTTTAAATCTGGGCAGGCTCAGAATGTAAGTCGCCATTTTCCTCCCAAGCATTGAGCTGACTGCCCAGCCTTATCCTTCTTCCTTTGCAAATGTGACATTCTGGAATGTCCTCCCTCGGACAGCTACAAAAATTTATCGATGTCCGGTTTCCTTCCCTTGTGAAAAGGCAGTGCAGGGACAACACCCTCACTTAATTTGGTTCTCCAGTGGGTGCAGGAGCCACACAATGCTTGCTTATTCACTGTAGTTTGGCTTTGTGGTTTTGTGTGTGTGTGTGTGTGTGCGTGCGTGGGGGGAGGGGGCTAATTCAACCTGGATGGTTAGATCTGCAAAATAGGTAAATTTGGTCACCAAGTTCATACGTTGTATGAATGTGGCTTGAAACTGTAGGCATGTCCTCAGGCAGGGTACAAGAGGAGGGCTGCCACCTGCGATCAAAGCCCCTCCCCTAAGACTGCATGTTTAAAAGGGGGCGGTGCTTCAGCTGCCATCTTGACTTTTTTGACACCCCACACCCCCATACAAAGATATTCCCAGTAGTGGGATTCAAATAATTTAACAAACGGTTCTCGGTCCTATTGACTGGCTGGGTGGGCGTGGCCACGGTGAGCGTGGCCACGGGGTGTGACGGGCAGCACTCGGCCTCCTGCACCCCCCTGGGAGCAAAACGGGACGCGAACGGACACCCCCCGCCCCATTTTGGGCCTAGTAAGGCTCCTGGCAGCCTCCTAGGAGCAAAAATGGGGTGTGTGGGGGATTCCTGGAAGCGGTGGGGCAGGGCCAGCCCCGAACCAGCTGAATCCACCACCGGATGATCGTAACAAAAGCGTAATTCTGTGCTGACTCTAGCTGAGGGTATCTCAGTCTCAGAACCTTGAAGATGTATAGACTTCAACCAGGGGTGAAATCCAAATTTTTTTCCCTACCGGTTCTGTGGGCGTGGCTTGGTGGGCGTGGCACGGGAAGGATATTGCAAAATCTCCATTCCCACCCCACTCTGGGGCCAGCCAGAGGTGGTATTTTCCGGTTCTCTGAACTGCTCAAAATTTCCGCTACTGGTTCTCCGATTTCACCCCTGACTTCAACTCCCAGAATTCCTCAGCCAACCATGGGGGATGGGGATTATGTCTGGGGGCAGGGCTTTATTTAATTTTATTTATTTATATGCCGCCTGTATTGTTTTTCCAAATAACTCAAGGCAGTGAACATATCCAACACACTTTCCTCCTCCTCTTTTAGTGTTCTGTGTCACCCAGCTGGCTTTTGCAGCTAAGGTGGGACTAGAACTCACCGTCTTCTGGTGATTGGTCCAAAGTCACCCAGCTGGCTTTCATGCCTAAAGCAGGACTAGAATTCTCAGTCTCCTAGTGATTGGCCCAGATTCACCCAGCTGGCTTTCATGCCTAATGCAGGACTAGAACTCACCGTCTCCTGGTGATTGGCCCAAAATCATCCAGCTGGCTTTCATGCCTAAAATGGGACTAGAACTGACAATCTCCTAGTGATTGGCCCAGATTCACCCAGCTGGCTTTCACGCCTAAGGCGGGACTAGAACTCACAGTCTCCTGGTGATTGGCCCAGATTCACCCAGCTGGCTTTCATGCCTAAGGCGGGACTAGAACTCACAGTCTCCTGGTGATTGGCCCAAAGTCACCCAGCTGGCTTTCATGCCTAAGGCAGGACTAGAACTCACCATCTCCTGGTGATTGGCCCAAAGTCACCCAGCCAGTTTTCATGCCTAAGGTGGGACTAGAACTCACCGTCTCCTGTTTTCTATCCTGCTGCCCTAACAACTAGGCGAGGCAAGAGTTGTTTGTCTTCATCTTGTCAGCCACCCAAAGTCCAAAGATCTGGTGGGTTGTGTAAATATAACAGAATTAAATGAATAAGTGACCCGTGATGCAAAGCCAGCCAACTGGGGTTTAGTTAAGCAATCGAAGGTCACATTTCTCCTTGACCTCACACAAGGCACCCCTAGAGAGACCGGGTGTGTGATGGTGCAGCAGGGATGGGGAGATGGAGACACAATTCACACAACCACAGAGGTCTCTACCGGCCCCGCCAATGCCGGACAAGCGGCATCAAAGCCTAACGTCGCAGCCAGTTCCACCAGCTTTCAGAAAGAAAGAAAGAAAGAAAGAAAGAAAGAAAGAAAGAAAGAAAGAAAGAAAGAAAGAAAGAAAGAAAGAAAGAAAGCTTTCAGAAAAAGAAAAGAAAGCTTTCAGAAAGAAAGAAAGAAAGAAAGAGAAAGAAAGAAAGCTTTCAGAAAGAAAGAAAGAAAGAAAAAAGAAAAAAGAAAGAGAGAAAGAAAGAGAAAGAAAGAAAGCTTTCAGAAAGAAAGAAAGCTTTAAGAAAGAAAGAAAGAAAGAAAGAAAGCTTTCAGAAAAAGAAAAGAAAGCTTTCAGAAAGAAAGAAAGAAAGAGAAAGAAAGCTTTCAGAAAGAAAGAAAGAAAGAAAAAAAGAAAGAAAGAAAGAAAGAAAGAAAGAAAGAAAGAAAGAAAGAAAGAAAGAGAAAGAAAGAAAGCTTTCAGAAAGAAAGAAAGAGGTTCCCACAACGGAAGAATGGATGGTGAAATGGACAAGCGTTCGCAGCGATGACAAAATGGACCGTTTTAATTAAAGAGAAGAATTTATCTAGCTTTGTTTTCATTTGGAAATCACTTCTGGACTTCGTTCTTATACTGAAAAAAAACCCCAAAACTTTGGTTTTAGGTTTCGGCGATTAGAATGATTAAAACATGTTCTTGCAAACGTTTCATTACCCAACTAGGTAACATCATCAATGCTAGATGGGAGTGGGTTCTTGCTCCGTTTATATACGAGCGGCTTGCTTGCAGAGAGCAACACCCCATTCTCTTCTAAGCATGGATGATGTTATCTAGTTGGGTAATGAAATGTCTACAAGAAAAAAAACGAGCTCAGACAATCATATTTAGAAATGTAAAAGCAAAAGGTTGAAGGGACAACTTTCTTATATTCTACTGCACTGAAAACATCAGAAATCATTGTTTTCATTTCCTTTCCTTATGCTTTCTTGCATCCTTCCTTCCTCCCTCCTTCCCCATCTTCCTTTCTTTCTGTTTTTATTCCTTTTTTCCTTCCTCTCCTTCTGTATCCCTTCCTTCTCCCTTCTCCTTCCTTCTTCCCACTCTCTCTCTTTCCTTCCTTTTCTCTTTCTTTCTTTCTTTCTTTCTTTCTTTCTTTCTTTCCTTCTTTCTTTCCTTCTTTCTTTCTTCACAGTGTTTTCCAGCCTTCTCCAAGAAGTTTACAGAGTCAGCCTCTTGCCCCCAACAATCTGGGTCCTCATTTTACTAAGTCTAACCACTGTGCCATCACAACTCCTTCCTTCCTTCCTTCCTTCCTTCCTTCCTTCCTTCCTTCCTTCCTTCCTTCCTTCCTTCCTTCCTTCCTTCCTTCCTTCCTTCCTTCCTTCCTTCCTCCCTCCCTCCCTCCCTCCCTCCCTCCCTCTCTCTTTCTTTCTTTCTCTTTCTTTCTTTCTTTCTTTCTTTCTTTCTTCTTCCCTTTCCCTCTCTCCTTTTCTTTCCTCTCCTGTCCTCCCCTTGCCTGCAGAAGTTGTGAATGCTCCAACCCTGGAAAATTTTAAGATGTTGGATAACCCTTTGTCTGAAGTGGTGCAGGGTTTCCTGCCAATAACATTCTATTCTGTTCGATTCAGTTCAGTTCAGTTCAGTTCAGTTCAGTTCAGTTCAGTTCAGTTCAGTTCAGTTCAGTTCAGTTCTGTCCTGTCCTGTCCTGTCCTGTTCTATTCCCCTCCCCTCTTCTTTCCCCTTTCCTTTCTCCTTTCCTTTCCGCTCCTCTCCTCTCTTTCCTTCTCAATTTTCGTTTGTGCTTGTACTTTAACTTACCATAAATTTAATATAACCGTAAAACAAAGAGGAACAGACTGCCTTTCTGAAGCCACCTTAAAGAGGAAAAGAACCGTTTCTAGCTTTCGCCCTAGTCTTAAAATCAGCCAACCTCGAACCCCGAAACTTCGAATTGCAAGTTTCAGGGCGGGTGGTCACACAAACCAGAGTCGTGTCTGGGATTAAGGCGCGCTCCTCTTTGCGCAGTTGTCCCAAATGTGCACAAGTGAGACGGCTTGGCCAACAAAGCCCGCCTTGTCTGCACGTTCCCCATTCTGTCTGGAGTGAGGCTGACATGTTCTCCACCTCCGCCGGAGGTCACATTTTGTCTGCGCCCCGAGAACTGCCGGTCCTTATATGGGGGGGAATTTTAACTTGGAAGTCATCCCGTTTGTTTTGGAAATACGTCCCTCTGTGGCATCTCCCGGCTGAGCGCTGCTTCCTGTGGGGAAGTCCTTTGACCGTGGAAGAGGTCACATCTGGAAAAACATGACTAGACAGTGATGGGGTGGGGGAGTGGGGGGGGGAAATTTGCAGAGTAAAAACATGTCAGGAAGGAGCTAGCTCTGTTTGGCACAATCTCCTCTTTTATCCGAGCAGGAGAATTCAGGAATAACCAGAGGCCCATTGAAATTGAACAAAGGTGATTAGAGGACTGGAACAGGGGTGGGTTCTACATTTTTTTACTACCAGTTCTGTGGGTGTGGCTTGATGGTCATGTGACAATTATTTAGGATTTAGCAGAGGTACTGGTCTACCAGGCTTTTAACTGCTTTCAGAGCTGTACCAATCTACCCATTTATTTTTTGCAGGCACTGATCTACTCATGTATTTTTGCAGGCGCTGATCTACTCATGTATTTTTGCAGGCACTGGTCTACTCATGTATTTTTGCAGGCACTGGTCTACTCATGTATTTTTGCAGACACTGATCTACTCATGTATTTTTGCAGACACTGATCTACTCATGTATTTTTGCAGACACTGATCTACTCATGTATTTTTGTAGGCATTGGTCTACCCATTTATTTTTGCAGGCACTGGTCTACTCATGTATTTTTGCAGGCACTGGTCTACTCATGTATTTTTGCAGGCACTGGTCTACTCATGTATTTTTGCAGACACTGATCTACTCATGTATTTTTGTAGGCATTGGTCTACCCGTTTATTTTTGCAGGCACTGGTCTACTCATGTATTTTTGCAGGCACTGGTCTACTCATGTATTTTTGCAGACACTGATCTACTCATGTATTTTTGTAGGCATTGGTCTACCCGTTTATTTTTGCAGGCACTGGTCTACTCATGTATTTTTGCAGGCACTGATCTACTCATGTATTTTTGCAAGCACTGATCTATTCATTTACTTTTGCAGGCATTGGTCTACCCATTTATTTTTGCAGGCACTGATCTACTCATGTATTTTTGCAGGCATCGGTCTACTCATTTGTTTTCTTTTAACACTGATCAGCTGTAGGGCGGCCCTTTGAAGCCCCACAGCAAGCGTTTAAACAGTTTTTTTCCCCTCTAGCCATCAGCTGGGACTCAGGAGGCAGCAATAGATTGGGGGTGGGACCAAATAAAAGGTAAGAATAATGCGGGGGTGGGCAGAACCAGTTCAGTGACATCATATCGTCACCACTACCAGCTGGGGAGAACCGGGCTGAACCGGGAGGAACCCACCACTGGACTGGAGGCTAAAACATAAAAAGAATGGTTGCAGGAATTGGGTATGTCTAACTTAATGAAATAGAGGTGCGGTGGCTCAGTGGCTACAACGCTGAGTTTGTCGATCGAAAGGTCGGCAGGTCAGCAGGTCGAATCCCTAGTGCCGCATAACAGGACGAACTCCCATTATTTGTCCCAGCTTCTGCAACCTAGCAGTTCGAAAGCAGGTAAAAAAATGCAAGTAGAAAAAATAGGGACCACCTTTGGTGGGAAGGAAACAGCGTTCTGTGTGCCTTTGGTGTTGAGTCATGCCGGCCACATGACCACGGAGACATCGTCGGACAGTGCTGGCTCTTCGGCTTTGAAACGGAGATGAGCACCGTCCCCGAGAGTCAGGAACCTAGCACATATGTGCGAGAGGAACCTTTCCCTTTACCTAGTTTAATGAATAGGAGGACTCGGGGTGACATGATGGCAGTCTTCCAATATTTGAGGGGCTGCCCCAAAGAAGAGGGAGTCAAGCTATACTGCAAAGCACCTGAGGGCAGGACAAGAAGCAACAGGTGGAAACTAACAAAGGAGAGAAGCAACTTAGAACTAAGGAGAAATTAGCCCCCTTTTCCACCCTCCCCAGGCTCCAGAGGCTTTCTCCAGAGGCCACAATTTAAAAACCTCGTTGTTCCGCATTCTGGACTGATGGGGGAGTGGGGTTCCTTAACAAATTTTAAATTGTTTTCAATTGGATTTTTAATTTGATATCGTTTTAAGGAGAAATATGCATTTTTTACCATTGGGAGCCGCCTTGAGTCCTGGGAGATAGGGCGGCACATAAATTGCATGATAAATAAATAAATAAAATAAACATGCTGCCTTCAACTTACGGACGGTGGTTTCACGACCATTGGAAACGGCCAGCAAATTTTAAAAAGCTACTTAGAACCCCATCCTCGCAGTTATGACTGTCACAAACACACAGACGTGCACCTATGCCCCATAAATCCCATGATCGCATTTTAAGCCCTGGGCAAACAGTTCACATTTACGACAAGCGGCAGCGTTCCAGGGGAATGTGACTTCGATTTGCAATTAAATCCCTCTTGTGGGATTCATTTACTTATTTGTTTGTCCTTTCTTTCTTCAGTATTAAAAGTCTAATCCCATTAACTCAGGGAGATTTCTCAAGGCTTTGGTGGTTATAAAAAAGAAGAGAATTGGGAGGGACTTTAGAGGTCCCGCAGTCCAGCCTCCTGCTCAGACAGGAAACCCTATGCCATTTCAGACAGATGTTTGTCCAATCTCTTCTTAAAAGCCTCCAGGGACGAAGCATCCATAACTTCTGGTGGCCAGCTGTTCCCCTGGTTGATTGTTCTCCCTGTCAGGAAATTTCTCCTGAATTCCAGGTTGCTTCTCTCCTTGATGAGTTTCCATCCTTAGCTTCTTCTCCTCCCTTCAGGTGCTTTAAGAACAGGTTGACCCCTTTTTCTTTGGGGCAGCCCCTCAAATATTGGAAATACTGCTATCATGTCACCCCTAGTCTTTCGTTTCATTAAACTAGACATAGCCCATTTCTTTCATTGTTCTTTATAGCTACCACCAAATTCTAAAATCTGTATTTGTTTCTTTCTCTCCATTTCTTTAACTATATAAAAAGAGCCTCAGACAGCTCGACGGGCTAGATAGCCCGTTATTAACACCCAGCTGTCTGCAATTATGCGAGTTTGAGGCTCAAGGTTGACTCAGCCTTCCATCCTTTCTAAGGTAGGTAAACTGAGGACCCAGTTTATGGGGGCAATTAGCTGACTTTGTATAAATATACAAAAGTATGAAGGCTATTGCTTAACACATTGTAAGCCACCCTGAGTCTCCGGAGAAGGGCAGCATATAAATCAAATTAAAAAAAGGAAGGAAGGAAGGAAGGAAAAAAGGAAAGAAAGAAAGAGGAAGGAAGGAAGGAAGGAAAGAAAGAAGAAAGAAAGAAAGAAAGAAAGAAAGAAAGAAAGAAAGAAAGAAAGAAAGAAAGAAAGAACAACATTCAGCTGTCTGCAATTACTGTAAGTTCGAATCTCACCAGGCTCAAGGTTGACTCAGCCTTCCATCCTTTCTAAAGTAGGTAAATTGAGGACCCAGTTTGTGGGGGCAATAAGTTGACTTTGTAGAAATATACACATTTAATGACCATTCAAAGTTAGCACGGCACTGAAAAAAGTGACTTATGACCGTTTTTCACACTTATGACGGTTGTAGTGTCCTGGGGGGACATCACGCGATCCCTTTTTGTAACCTTCCCAGCCACCTTCCGACAAGCAAAGAGGCAGGGGGACCAGATTTGCTTAACAACGGTGGCCAAAAAAAGTCGTAAAACGGAGCAAAACTTACTTAACAACTGCCTTGGTTAGCAATGGAAATGTTGGACTCAGTTAGGAGTGAAATCCAGCAGGTTCTGACAGGTTCTGAAGAACCGGTAGTGGAAATTTTGAGCAGTTCAGAGAACCGGCAAATACCAGCTCTGGCTGGCCCCAGAGTGGGGTGGGAATGGAGATTTTGCAATATTCTTCCTCCAGGAGTCGGGTGGGAATGGAGATTTTGCAATATCCTTCCGCCAGGAGTCAGGTAGGAATGGAGATTTTGCAATATCCTTCCCCCAAGAGTCGGGTGGGAATGGAGATTTTGCAATATCTTTCCCCCAGGAGTCGGGTGGGAATGGAGATTTTGC